>JBCEWC010011631.1:0-16520 GCA_038996855.1 Solanum aculeatissimum | reverse complement strand
TAATTTTCAACCTAAATCATACATATACGAAGTAATAAGAAGTACCCATAAATAAATAAGTCTTGAAATCAAAGGTTTGATTGAAAAGGGTTTTCAACTCTATGGATAGAAGGATCCATGGATGAAGAAACCAATATACCTTGAGGTCTTGAATATGATGAAACGATCTTGGGAGAATCTAGAAGATTGATCCTTGATGGAGGAGTGTTGAAACCCTTGAAACTTTAGAGAATTTGGTGGAGGAATATTGGAGAGTTTGGAGAGGATTTTTAGGTTTTTTTAGAGTGATTTTAGGTCCAAAATGAAGTAATTTTTTAGGATTCCCGTATATAAGAGTTCAAGAATTTCTCTAGATTTTTCTCACTTAAAACTAGAAATGTTTAGAAAATTTTGTACTACAGTGAACCCTCTTCACAATATGGACTTGTTTCCACATAGTTAATTTTTATGAGACATTCAATTTTGCCTTTTGTTGTCCCTGGGATGATTCTCGGTCATTTTTACAACAAAATAAAACCACTCCACGAAACAGAGAGGTCGCGGATACTCCTGGAAGTGCAAAATCATGAGAAAAGTTATTTTTTGATACGATTGACTTAAAATTTAAAGGAGACTATTTTTCCCACACAATTCTTCCTCCAAACAAGAATAGGACCTCAGATTTTAGGATAAATGAATAAATGATGCGTTATGCAAGGCATTTATTATAAGAGTATTCCAAAGCACTTTGTAGGTGTTACAATATCTCCTCCTTGAAAACTTTCGGCCCCAAATGTGATAAAAATATTCTTGAGAGGAGTAACAAGACAATATCCAGCCCCAACATAAATGCATTCGTACAATTTAAACACCATTTTCATGAAATTTCAAACTTGTGCATCAAAAATCATCAAAAGATATTTCCATAAGTACGTATGCATACAAAATGAAATAAAGGGTTGAAATACATGACTTGATACCAGAGACTTGATGAATTTATTACCTTAGGCTTGAATAGAGTGTAAATCATAAAGGATATCATTTCTTCATATCTGCTTCAGTTTTTCAAGTAGCACTTTTGACTTGTTGGTTCCTCCAAAGGACTTTATAGGAGGCTACATCTTTGTTGCTCAATATCTTCACTTGCCTATCTGATATCTCAACTTAAACCTCTTCATACGTCAAGTTCTCTTCCACATTCACTACCTCCAAAGGTACAATGGAGTTGGGTTCATCTACGCACTTCCTTAAATAGACATATGAAAGACCGGATGAACAATATTTATCTCCATAGGCAACTCTAACTCATAAGCAACCTTACCAATGCCCCTAAAAATTCTATAAGGCCTTACATACCTAGGGCTCAAATTTCCCTTCTTACCAAACCGAACTAAAATCTTCATGGGTGAGGCTTTCAAATACACCCAATCATCCACCTGGAACTCAGGATCTCTACTCCTAACATCAGAATAAATATTTTTTCTACTTTGAGCTATCTTTAATCTCTCCCTTATTAATCTCACCTTCTCTGAGGCTTCTAAAACAAAACCCAGACATTCCAAAGCCATATCTCCCACTTCAAACCACCAAACTAGGGATCTACAATGGTTCCTTATAAGGCCTCAAATGGTGCCATCTTGATGCTAGAGTGGTAACTATTGTTATAAGAAAACTCAATGAGTGTAAGATGTTCATCCTAACTACCCTTGAATTATAACACACAAGCTTTAAGCATATCCTCAAGGGTTTGAATGGTTTTTTTGTATTGACCATCCATTTATGAGTGAAAGGTTGTGCTAAGCTTGACTTTAGTACCAAGGCCTCTATGGAAATATCTCCAAAACGTGAGTGGTAAATTGGGAACCATAGTCTAAAATGATAGACAATGGATCCACATGAAATCTAACCAAGTCATAGATGTAAAATGTAGCATAGTCCTCGATACCATATGTTGTCTTAATCAATAGGAAATGAGTTTACTTAGTTATTCTATCCACAATAACTCAAATGAAGTCAAAATGATATTTACTCCTAGGCAAACCAACCACAAAATCCATGTTCACCTCTTCCCACTTTCAAGTGGGGATCCTAATGTCTTGGGCTAGGCCATCTGGCCTTTGATGTTCGACTTTAACTTGTTTGCAATTGTGGCATTCGACTATAAATTTTGCAATATACATCTTCATACCGCCCCACCAATATAGTTTTCTTAAATCCCTACACATCTTTGTAGTACCAAGATGAATGGTATAGGATTAACTATGGGCCTCTTTCAAAATCAAGTCCCTCCACCTACCAACATTTGGAACATATAACCTACCTTGATGTCTAAGGAAACCATCTCCCCTTTGAGAGAAAACATCTACCTTGCCCTTTTTTACAAATGCATTCAATTCAACAAAGAAGGGATCAAGGTTTTGCTTGGATTTGACCTCTTCAACAAAAAAAACATTTTGAATCGTCAAGAACAACCACGCCTGCATCTTTGATTGCATCCAACCTAACTCCCTATCTACCCAATCGATGAACTTTCCTTGCTAACTCCTTCTTCACATCATTGATGTGATCCATACTCTTTATGGATGTCCTACATAGTGCATCGGCTACAACATTAACTTTGTCTGGGTGGTAATGCACACTCATCTCATAATCTTTAAGGAGTTCTAACTATCTTCTTTGCCTTAAATTAAGATTTCTTTGGATGAATACATATTGATGACTCTTGGGGCCGATGAAATATCTGCATGAACCCCATACAAATAATGATGCCATATTTCCAAAGAAAATACCACAACCACTTGTTCAAGGTCATGTGAAGGATAATTATGCTCATGCACTTTTAGTTCCCTAGAAGCATAGACAATGACCTTGCCACCTTGATTCAACACATACCATAAACCGATTCTTGAAGCATCACAATAGACAACAAACCCTTCTAATTTTTCCAGTAAATTCAAAATAAGAGTGGATGTAAACTTGTCCTCTAAAGTTTTGAGACTCTTTTCACATTCATTGGTCCAAATGAATTTTGTCTTCTTTTGTGTCAACTTTGTCAAAGATGATGCAATTGAAGAAAATTCTTCAACAAATCTCTAATAGTGCCTTGCTAAGACAAAGAAACTCCTAATATCCGTTGGTGTCAAAGGCCTAGGCTAATTTCTTACCACTTCTGCTTCCTTAAGATCCATCTTGATTCCTTCACCTGACACCACATGCCCAAGGAATGCAACCTCTTTCAACCAAAACTCACATTTATCAAATTTGGAAAACAACCTTTCTTCTTTCAAGGTTTGAACACTACCATCAAATGTGTCACGTGTTCCTCCTCACTTTGGGAATAAATTAATATGTCATCAATGAACAATACAACAAACATATTAAGGTAGAGTTTAAAGACCCTATTCTTGATATTCATAAATATTGTTAGAGCATTGTTTAGGCAATAAGACATCACCACAAATTGAAAATGATCATACCTTATCCAGAATGTTGTTTTAGGAATATCACTTTCCCTTACCCTCATTTGATGGTATCTGGACTGAGGATCAGTCGTAGAAAGTTGACTAGACCCTTGCAATTGATCAAATAAATCATCTATCCTTGGTAGGGGATACTTGTTCTTTATGGTGACTTTGTTGAGTTCCTAGTCGGTTATGCACATCATCTATCCTCGGTAGGGGAAACTTGTTCTTTATGTTGACTTTATTGAGTTCCTGGTAGTCAATGCACATTCCAAGTGATCCATTATTCTTCCTTACAAAAAACACTGGTGCACCCCAAGGTAACTTGCTAGGCCAAATAAAACCCTTTTCCAATAAGTCACTCAATTGATCCCATTAATTTTTTCAACTCCAAAAGGGCTATCTGGTAGGGAAGAATGGAGATAGGTTGAGTATCGAGGAAGAGGTCTATTCCAAAATCCATTTCCCTTTTTTGGAGGAATACCGGGGAGCTTATTGGAAAAAACATCAAGAAACTCATTAACCATCGAAATCAACCTGATAGAAGGATCTTTGGACTTAACATCCTTAACACTCACAATATGATAAATGCAACCCTTAGCTATCAATTCTCGAGTCTTAAGTCAAGAGATGAACCTACCCTTAACCAGTCAATCATGACCTTTCCACTCAAGAATGAGTTTATTAGGGAATTAGAACCTAATCTTACAAGTTATACAATCAATGGAAACATGATATGCATATGACCAATTCATCCCAAGAATAATGGCAAAATCTACCAAGTCAAGTTCAACAAAATTACAATGCAAGAGTGTATGTAATATGGACACGGGGCAACCCCTATAGACTCTTCTACCAATAATAGACTCACAAATAGGAGTAGACACATCAAGGGTTCACACAAAATTTTGGGACATACAACAAACCTACTAGCAATGAATGGGGTAATAAAAGATAAAATGACATTTAGATCTAATAAAGCATACACATCATAAACGTAAACCCTTAACATACTAGCGATGATATCGAGAATCTCATCCACCCTTTGTCTCCTTTGAAGAGTATAGAGTCGGTTGTGACATGGAGCACCCTCTTGTTTACCACTTTGAGCCACTTGACCTCCATAGGCACTATGTCCTTGAGGATGACCATCTCTACCCTTGTTTTTAGCATTTGGACAATCCACAATCTTATGGCCCACCTTTCCACACCTAAAGTAAGTAGCCACATCTCGAAAGAACCTACCACTGTGGTTCTTTCCAAACTTAAGAAGTATTGGTCCACCATTATAACCTTGAGCTTTAAGGTTTGGCATGCTATGGTTGACAAACCTTTGACTTTAAGCAATTGATAACCCTAGGCCTTAAAATATTTTGCCTTATTTGAAATGACCAACTTCACCACTCCTAGCACCTTGGAACCCACCTTTATAATGAGCCCTCTTGGACTCTCCACTCTTCCCTTTTCTAAGCTTCTCTCTCTCAAATTGCTCAACATATGTCATGAGCCAAGATATATCCATCTCCCTTATTAGCATGGCAGTGTGGAACTCTTCATTGACTATGTCCAACACTCCCAACATACTTTTTTCAATCTTGCCTTAGGATTGGCAACCAAGTGAGGAGCACTATTTGAGAGCTTGTTAAATTAAAGGGAAGACTTCCTCACACTCATGGAGCCTTGTTTGAGGTTGATATATTCCATTATTTTTACCTCCCTTAGCTCTATAGGGAAGAAGTGGTCAAGGAAGGTGACTTTGGATTCCTCCCATGGAATAGGCTCATCATCCACCCTCTCCATCTTTCTTTGGGTGAACCATATTTGTGCAAGGCCCTTGAGTTTATAGGTCGAAAGTTCCACTTTTTCCTCAGAGCTTACCCCTATGATAGCTATGACCTTGTATACTTCATCGATAAATTCTTAAGGATCTTCCTCCCCTTTAGAGCGATAAAACTCCGAAGGGTTCATTCTAGTGAAGTCCTACACTTTAGAGGCCAAAGTAGGAGCATGAGGAGCTTGGCCCCATTGGTTAACTTGGTTGGTCACTTCTTGAGCCAACAAGGGGATAACATTCTAATATTTTCCTTAACTGAACCCATTTTATTGGGGATCTTGAGGGTCCGAAGGGGCTTAGTTCTCCTCGAGAATAGGGACTCTTGGTGGAATCCTTCTTGTTGACATTATATGGAAGTGCAAAAGGGAAACCATTAGAGACAAGAAGTCTTAATTATGTTTTGAAGTAAGACATAGATTATGAAGAAGTGAATCATTTCCTAAACACCTCATAGCCTTCTCAAATTCACTCTACTCGACAGGCTCAACATCCTCACCTAGACACTTTTACCATTGATTGTACCAAATATTTGCCACATTCTTGAGCTGGTAAGAGACAAGTTCAACTCCCTTAATCTTAGTCGCATGCATGGCTTTCAGAACTTTCTACATCTCATCAATGAAGTTTTGGGGGTCTTCCTTGATCTTTGAACCTGTGAAGATGGGGGGTTCATCCTCAAGAAATCTCTAAGTTTGGTTGCAGCAATAGGCTCTTGGGAGCTAAAACTAGGAGCACGTGAACCTCAATTCCCACTCTGGGCAGCTACAAATTGGGTGATCATAGTAATAGCTCCTCTGAAATCAGTCTATGTAGTAAGAGCAGGTAGAGCAGTAGGTACCTGTGGACCCTTAGTGGCTCTAGCTGGGGCACCTCGACCCCTTATCTCTATATGAGTAGGCACCTCTGAAAGGGGATTCTCAGTGTTAGAGGTTGAAGGATCTCTTTGGGTGGTGGTATGCTTAGGAGGCATGATCTGCAAACGCATAATGCACGAATTAGAAAAGGGCCTTATAGAGTTAAACTCTATCACACGAACTCAGAATATAAGAAAGTGTAACAATTCCTAATTTTATATAGCCTCCTACTTAAAAAGTGTATTGTACAACACACCCATAAAAAAAACTCTACTAGACACGGCTTCATAGACTCCTTAGGACACTTGACCTCTTTGCCCTGATACTAAGTTTGTCACACCCCAGGAGGGTATCCTTGGTATGTTCTGCACTTGAAGAATCATTGTTGATTCCCTAAGAGAACCACCTGGCCTCATTCTCGAATCACACTCAACATCGAAAAAAGATACTCAAGTAAAAGTCAAGAATAAATCAACTGACTGAATCCTCATATCTATAAATGTTTCTAATGAACAAATTTGGAAAATAAAATAACAATCAACATCTTCCGCTCAATGTCTATGAAGTCTCTATCCAATCTAGAAGGTGCCAAGACAAGCCTCGGGCTACCTCAATAGAAATAATACTAATACTCAAATG
Source organism: Solanum aculeatissimum (assembly GCA_038996855.1). NCBI lineage: Eukaryota > Viridiplantae > Streptophyta > Magnoliopsida > Solanales > Solanaceae > Solanum > Solanum aculeatissimum. The sequence continues at coordinate 9,753 of JBCEWC010011631.1, read as the reverse complement.
AAAGAAAGACTCTTCTGAATAGCAAGGAGGGCTCACCAAGTCTAAAAGCAAGATCTAGACTTCAACGATGTGCTTACTGAAGACCTCTATCACCTATATCTGCTTCATTAACGATGCAGACTCAAATGGACATCAGTACTTCGAATATACTGGTATGTAAAATGACTCAATAAAATTGTAAAGCTCAGACACAAACTAATCAACTCAACTCAACAATCACTAACTCAACTCAAGAAATATACAATTTTAAGAATAAAATTATGGTTTGAAAACAGACTCAGTGTTATGCAACTCATTCTAAAATATTATATGCTCCATCAAGTATTTTTTGGGATTTTCTCTTAATCGACATCTATTCCCACCACCTTTAATTTGGTGATGCACAATGAAGACGGCAGCGTTGTCATGCCCTTCCAATACTTGCCAAGGTAAGGATGATCAAACCTCTCTTGGATCCAAAGTAAATGTCCATCTTTTTGGGACATGAGTGGCTCAAATTAGCAGTGAAACTATTCTATGTCGGCAATGTAGTTTATGGGTTAGAGTAGTTATCTACTCGCTCCTATATCGGTGCTCAATACTCCTCCCATGACTAAAATATGCTCCTGCCAATTAACTCAATCTCATATCTTTCTATTTTCTCCAATCAAACTCAACTCAATCACTCAACAATTCAGCCAATCAGGATTATCGATCATGCATGAAATCAAGACTCAAACTCAAACTCAAAACAGTCATTTAGACTCCAACAAACCATATCCATCACATAAACACGTAAGATACTCATATATGCATACAGTCAAGTAATTAAACTCTTCATGCTTATGATACTCTTACTTAGGCATTCACAATCACGATCTCAGTTTCGTTGAATGCACAGATGTCATAGAATGATACAATTTAGGACGCATAATGTAAAGCATAGGTTCATACCTCAATTTCATATAAACAACATGAAATTCTATCAATGCATTCCTATACACTCATGAGAACTCGAAACAAACACAAACAACTCGAAGATTAGGATAATGGGATTTTCAATACTCAATTCTGATTCAAAATTTTGACTCAAATAGATGAAGTGGTGCGTGGATAAAATCAATCCGACACTGTAAGCATCCTTACATACCTGAAATTTCGAAGAACAATTAACTCTCGGACAATCTCCACTCGCGTTCTTGAAACCCTAGCTTTTTCCTCTCCTCAATGCTCTCAAGATTTTCTGAGTGTAGAATGAATAATGTTACCCTTAGGGTACTGATAAGGGGTACAAAATAAGTCCAAAACATTGTAGATTTTAATTAAAAAGGATCAGAAAAGATGAAAATACTCATCTTAAAATTGCTAAATGGAACCACGACATCATGTTTATGGGTCGTGGTTACACTTATGGGTCGTAAGTGGCCTCTCATGGATTGGAGGTGCCCAAAAATAGGATTACTTGAAATTAGGATTGGGATCTACGAAACCCTTTCTACGGGCCATCTTGTTAATCTTGGTTCAGGATCCAAAAAGTTGATTTTTTTAAATATCAACTTACAAAACCCATTCTACGGCTCATGGGTTGATATACGGTCCGTAGAAAGACTCGTACATTGGGAACTGGCTTAGGAAAATTTTTCTAGGTCACATAGGAAACTGCTAGGTCCCATCTACGGGTCATAGATGACCGTTCATGGTTTCGTTTAGTGACTTTTCTAAGTCATTTTCTCAGCTTCTCCTGGGCATTTGCACTAAACTAGGTGGAATGAATTAAGGGGTGTTACAGACTCAAACAGAAACTCATCATTCCTCTTAAGATCATTCTTTCCATTTCACATCTTCTTTCTAGCATCTAATCTAATGTTGGCGGTTATAGAGGCAATAATGTCTCTCTTGATTATCATTCCCTTCGTAAAAACCTTTGCTCTGACACGGACTTAAATTTCTACTAAGCACGTCATGTGATACTCAGCAACTTGTTCACGAATCTTTCATGATCTTACTACCTCAAGTAAACCTTTTCGACACTAGATTGCAAAGTGAATGCATAGCTAGAGAAAAACACAAGAGAATTGTTTAAGAAAGTTTTGTATTACTCAGCGCTTAGAAGATTTGGTTTATTTTTCTTAATGATTTTACAAATGGATTCCTCTTTAGTTATACTACTTACTTAAGGGCTAATATGTAATAATAATTATTGAATAAGTCTGTACATATTTACAAATTAGTCATTTTTTTAGAATTCTCTACATAGCCAGAAGATTCTAAGGACTATCCAAGCAAATACATGGAATTCTAAAATCTTCCCACGAAATTCTCCATATATCTCTAGAGTAATCTACAAGAACTAGTTTTTTTCAATGGAAGCCCTCCACATGGGCAACTTTGTGCCTTGTGAAATTTGTATGGTGCTTATATGGTGTGCTGATGTGATGGGCCGTCACATAAGGCTGAAATTAATAGGCTTAAGCAAGTCTCTAAACCTTCTTTTATTTGCAAAAAGATAATCTTAAAGGTTTGTCAAATCAGAGTTTGTAAAGCGTCAAAACAAACATTATAATTTTATTTATTGAATTCAAATTTATTAAAGCATTTCTGATTTTTGAAAGGTAAAAGTAATGAGGATTTTGAAATGCCAAATTAGATTTTTCAAATAAAATTTGCATCTCTTTTACGAATCTAAAACTCACTTTAATTAAAAATCAAAGAATTAAATTAATTTTGCATCCACCGGTGATGCAAACCAGTTTTTGTCTTTATTATACAATTCTAATTTTTTAAAGGAATGGCGTTTATTAAAAGTGAAAGCTAATTATCAAAAAACTAAGAAAATTAATTGCAATGTCATAGCACAATTTGTTCATTTGGGTCAATATAAAGTAACATATCACTTTGATTTTATATATATATATATATAATAAAAGAAAATAGAGAAAAATTTAAAATGACTAATCATTTGGGCATAATATTGTATTCATTCATTCTAATTGCACTTGTATTCATATGAGCATTTAGTCTGTAATGTTGAATACCATTTGCGTGTTTATAACAATACAAACAACAAAAATATATGACATTATATTCATTTAGTCAGATTTCACTTCTATTCGTTTCCTCTTGTATAACTTGTATTTATTCTCTCTTGTATCATTAGATTGTATTCATGTACATATTTCACTTGTATTCATTTAATGTCTTCTTTGTATTTTGAGTTTTAAAAAATCTATATTTTGTGTCTTTTTACGAGAATAGTTCTCTCATACAGAGCGAGTGGTGCTCCTACACCAACATATCCCCTAATTGGAGTCAAAAGAAAATACTTGATTTTAGGCCTTTATAGACTGGTCATGATCGATTTTATTCCTAAACAAGTCAAGAAACGAAAGGCCCTTCTACTTGAAAAAGTGAAGTAGAATTATTAAATTAATATTTTTAGAGGTGGTTTAGTAGGAGGTATTAGGAGAAATAATCCATGTATTATGTATGTTGTTATTTAATATTATTTTTTATAGAATTTTTTTATCTATGTATAATTAATCTATGTATTAGTTAATACATCCTACATGGTATTAACTAATGCATTCCATTTAGGTGGTATAAGAAATACATGCGATTTAATGTTGTGGAACTAAATATGTAAAGATAAAAATATTCCTTTACTTTTTCTTTTTTTTTATATTTGTAATTTTGTGTTGGTAAAAGTTATTTAAATAAATTAGCGGATCATATTTGTATAATATAAAAAAATAATAAATTTATCGTGTTAAGTTTTAAAAATTTATTTATTTATGGGTTCATATTTACACAATATACAAAAAATATTTTGTCATGTCTTTTCTTTTTTTTTTTTGATAATTTAGTTAAGTGATTGATGAATACAAAGACACAATTGAGTGATTTTATTGATACAAATAAATTTCAATGACTATTATAAGACATTAACTCCATATTAAAACTACAACTCACAAATTTTTATAGGTAAATGTAGATGGTTTATTCATTTTTATAATTATTTACGATCTTTTCAATTTTAAAAGTAGATGATCTATCTTTATTAAATTGAAAATTGTCATTTTATGAGTGATTAATGTATTAAAATCATAATTATTTATCCGCAAATAATTCAAGTGACAAAATAGCAAACATGACAACAAAATTGTTCTCCAAACTAGTTAGAAGCCACAACAAAGTAATCCACTTTGACTCAATTGCATGAAATAAAAAAATTCATAATAATTCAAGGATATAATTAGAAAGACGTTTTTTGTAGAGTTTTAAAAAAAGCACAAGATTAGATCGGAAGCAATGAACTAAACACTAGATAAAAAAATAATCTATGCATTACTCTCTGTGTTATTAATTCTTGCATTACTAATCTCTACTTTACTAATCCCTGGGTTATCATCTTTGTACCAAATGACCCTTAAAGTGTAACTATCTATACTATATTAAAAGTGTGAAGGCCCTTAGAAATGTTGTTTGAACTTTTTGCCCTTCATTAAAAAACTTCTCTTTAGATAAAATTGTCTTTTCACTTTTTATTTCCAATTATTATATCATTATTTTATTAGTGTTGACATCCCGAAGGCGCAACGTCATGACAACTCGTAAAAAATAATTAATTTAAAGAATTTAAAAGAAAAAAATTAATTTTTAGAGTCGCCACCTAATTTTAAGGATAATTAGGAAACCAATTTTATATTTACAAAAAAAGTCTGCGAACCAAAAAATTCTGAGTAAGGAGTTCAAGTTATGCCGAAGGGAAGGTATTAGCACCCTTCAAAATCCACAACTGTGGGTCCCGGCTGAACTCATTTTTTCAAATTGAGGAGGAGATAAACAATATATCACAAGTATAATAAACAATGATATATACACAAAAAATAAAATAAATAATAATATGAAAAAATGATCAAATATTTATCTAACGTCAACAATATACACAACAAGGAATAAATAAAAATTAAAAAAACAAAATTCGTCTTATATACATGGAAGGCCTTGGAAATCGACGGTAATTTCTTCATCGGCCATTTTGATAAATAATATGTATGTTAATTAAAACTAAAATTTTCAAATTTTAAAAAATACAATAAATATTAATTTAAATTAATTTTCTCATCTTTTTTAAATGGAGAGGCCTCAAAATCCAACGGATAGATTTTTCATTGGCAAAGTTTAACAAAAAATGTCTATAACTTAAACTAATTTTTTTTAAAAAACTTAACATATAACAAATATTAATTTAAACTAAAATTTGTCCGTCTTTTTGAATGGGAAGACCTCAAAATCCAACGGATAGATTCATCATTGGCCAATTTATAATACACATATATGTTAATAATCCATTAGTCATTTCGTGAATAAAAATAAAATAAAATAAAAGAAATACAACCAAAATAGTCTAAATTAACCTAAATGTTACTTTCAGAATCAAACAAAAAATAAATAATGATAGTAAACCAAAACTACAAAATAAAGGACCATAAACAACTTGTGGATATACATGGACTAATTAAAAAGCTAATCAACAATAGTAATAAAATAAAGTAAAAATAAAAATGTAACATTAGTCTATAAAGTAAAAGTGGATAACAGTAAGAGAAATACTTAACAAACATATAGTGATTTTGAAATCTAACATACAAATGACAATAATGGTTAAAATTTAAAGGTGACAGTAATCAAAATTTTAAAACAAAACTAAACCAACAAACACGACCTTGTCACTAGATATTATGAATCATATTTAGAATCTTACCGCCATGGAAGATGGAATAACAATGTAGGTGGGTGTCGACCGGTAGTCGTTGATTTGTACCTGGAAAATGGATCGTTCTCTGGTGGACGACGGTGGTGTTGCTGTCTATTTCTCCGGTGTTCGATCGGGTCTAATCTTGTTGAGGTTTTGGAGATCGTTTTGTGGTGATGTTCCGATGGTTGTTTAGCAGTGGTGAGGGGTTGTTTTGCTTGCTGATTCGCGCCGGCAAAGGGGAAGAGAAGAGGGAACAGTCTGTGGCTTTGTTGAGAGGTCTAAGACCTTGGAAAGTTGGTGCAGAGAGCAGAGTTGAATGAGTTGTATGGAGGGAAGTGAGAAAGAAGGAGATGGAATTTGTTTGTAGATGAGATTTGGGGATTTAATTAGGGATTGAAATATATCTAGAATGATGAAGTGGGATTTGATTTGGAAATGCGTGAGGGGAAATGAAGGGAAGGTATGGCATTGATGGAAGGGAGAGATGGTGACAAGACAAGGAACCCCAAAAAAAAATTATTTTTTTTAAAAAGCTCATTATTTATTCCTACTCATTATATAAATATTTTAAACCTAATATATAAAAATATGGGCTCGAAATGTGTGTCAACTATATCTATTCATGTATAATTTTGTCTGTGTAAAGAATAAGAATTACTAAACCGCATTAAAATTTAAAAATGAATATATAAAGAAATATAATGAAAGATATATATATAAAAAAATGTCACTTAACACAAAATAACATTTTAATAAACTAAATCAGTATTCTAATCTATAATAAGAATTTAAAAATTAAAATCAATTAAAATTCAAAATTAAACTAATTAAAATCCTAATATTTTACAAATAAGAGTAATTATCAAAAAAATTAATCTAAAATCACAAAAAAAAATAATAATTTAACTATTTAAAAATATCAACATAAAAAGTGTGAATTTTTAGAAGTGTTGGGCCAAAATTGGGTGTCAACAACTGTCCCTTTCTTTTGGTATGATCGATGAAAGAGATCGTGGACAAAGAAAGTTGACAAACCCAATTTGACCAAACACATAACCTTCAAAATGAACTTCTTGTGTCCCTTCTGGCGTAGTCCACACTTCCGTATTATAACACCTGAGAAAACTTGTTAGTAGCAAATAGAACATAAATACGAATATAATTCGTGCAAACCCGGTTTACCGTGTCATATTGAAGAAGATGACAGTCCATTTTCACATGTCACGTTGAAGGAAGTGACGCTCCAATAATGATTGAACTTGTCATGTTGAAGGAAGCGACGCTCCGATTAAACATGTCACGTTGAAGGAAGTGACGCTCCAAACATAGTTTAACTTGTCACACTGAAGGCGGTAACGCTCCAATAATGATTTAACTTGTCACGTTGAAGGCAAGTGACACTCCAAAATTTATTTAACTTGTCACGTTGAAGGCAAGTGACACTCAAAAAAAATTTAACTTGTCACGTTGAAGGCAAGTGACACTCCAAAAAATTTAACTTGTCGCGTTGAAGGCAAGTGACACTCCAAAAAATTTAATGTGTCACGTTGAAGGCAAGTGACGATCCAAAATTATTTAACTTGTCACGTTGAAGGCAAGTGACGCTCCAAAAAATGATTGAACTTATCACACTGAAGGTCGTGACAGTCCAAAAATTATTTAATTTGTCACGTTGAAGGCAAGTGACGCTCCAATTATGATTTAACTTGTCACGTTCAAGCCAAGTGACGCTCCAAAATGATTTAACTTGTCACACTGAAGGCAGTGACGTTCCAAAATGATTTAACTTGTCATGTTGAAGGCAAGTGACACTCCAAAATGATTTAACTTGTCACACTGAAGGCAGTGACGCTCCAAAATGATTTAACTTGTCACGTCGAAGGCACGTGACGCTCCAAAATAATTTAACTTGTCACGTTGAAGGCAAGTGACGGTCCAAAAATATTTGACTTGTCACATTGAAGGCAAGTGACGCTCCAAAAATGATTTAACTTGTCACGTTGAAGGCAAGTGATGCTCCAAAAATAACTTAACTTGTCACACTGAAGGCAAGTGATGCTCCAAAATAATTTAACTTGTCACATTGAAGGCAAGTGACACTCCAAAATGATTTAACTTAAAAAATAGAAGAGATGCTACATTTCTTTCAGAATGAATAATTTAATAAAGTAAAATAGGTGTCTCGCGCTGACGGGATTAGCCTAATGTCACACTATTTAAAACAAACAATCATATTTCAAAAGAAAAATACAATTTATAAGAAGAAAAAAAATTCAAGAATCCTTTTAAAAGTGTATATATAAAAAGAATAATAAAAAAAGAATCCAAACAAAAAGGAAATGTTTGACCTCATTTTTTTTCTTTTTTTTTCAAAAATAAAGAATACAAAGAAATAGTCAAACTGTGACTACAATTGGTACCAACAGTTAGGGATGCGTAAAAATTTCTTTCATTTCTCCCTTTTTTTTTCAACTGAGATTGAATTCAAAGTAATCCTACAGTTTCAAATGGTACCTCAAACATACTTAAGTATCAACAAGATTTGTTCAACTTGCTTCAAATAAAAGGTTTTTTTTATTATATCAATCCTCATGTGTCAAGTGCCCTCACAACAAAGAAAATTTTATCTCACACATGTATGAAACATTCGATTCAAGAACATTTTGCAAAATACACTCACACTCAGAAAGATGTTCAACGCATGCAATTGTGATACCATATGCTTGAACTTCATGTAAGTCTCCACTAATGTGAGAACATTTGAAATGAGATTATATAGGACTTGTAATGTAGGCTTAGGGGCTGGTCGGATATGTTTTGGGATAAAAGTGACTTAATCTCTTCTTGAGTGTCACACTAAACTTGTGTTTTTAACAATTGATATAAGTTTGACACTTGATTCTCTTTGTTGTCCTTCTGTTTCGACTTCTTTGATACTTTATTTGCTGCGATTTTTTTTCACCCCTTTCTTTTCTGTCTTTCATTTCATTTTTTTCGAACAATTTCTTTTGTCTTTCCTTAACCTTGTAGGAGTATTGTATTTTCAACTTTCTATTTTTTTTCTTTTTCTGTCTCTAAAAGTCGTCTTTGAATTCTTGATTTTGAGACTTTGCGTCTTTCACCTTTGACAATTTCAAACTTGAATCTTCATTTTATCATTTTCACATTTTGTGCGCTCAAGAAGGATGGGCCAAGAGAGGGATAGTGCATGTAAGCACTCAGAAGGGTAACGACCAAGATGTGGTTGTCCCAAAAAAAGGGTTTCAGGCTCAAAGTGGGAAAAACTAGGGATTAATATTATTTGGTAGGCTTTGAAAGGCACAAACGGATCAAAGAAGGCCTACGATCCTTTCTCAAATCAAACATTACTCAAGATTTCGCCTCAACAAACATTCAGGCCAAGTTTTAGATCAACAATGCGATGTGATTGAATTTTAATCTAACACTCACTACACAATGCACTTGAAACTATGAAGTTGATTTTATTCTTATTTTGAATGCGTGCAAAAGAATTTTCAAGTATCACAAAAATATAATAAGAGGTACCAAAAGAATTTATGGTTTACCACAAAATCAATTTTCTTTTTAACAAATATTTTACATGTTTCAAACTGTAATGGTCCCAATTCAACCAAAGATATAACTTTTAAAATATGTACAAAAAGTAATTTTGAAAAAAATGAAATATCGAACCAAAGGAGGGTTGCCTGCGTATCTCTTAAAAATGAGAATCGGGTACGCGTAGTTCGGGAAGATATGGTATAAAATATAAACACAATTTGAACTCTTTTTTTTATTTTATATTTCTTTTTTGAAAATTTAAAAAGGAGCACAAAACCCTAAGAGGGTTGCCTACGTATCTCACAAAAATGAGAATCAGGTATGCGTAGTTCGTAAAGATATAATATAAAATATGAACACAATTTGAACTTTTTTTTAATTTTGAAAATTGGAAAAGGAGCACCGAACCCTAAGAGGGTTGCCTACGTATCTCACTAAAATGAGAATCAGGTACG
>JBCEWC010011630.1:0-16522 GCA_038996855.1 Solanum aculeatissimum | reverse complement strand
ACCACCAACATCCTCTACCATATCTATCCTTCTTCATTTCACTGCTGTTACTATTCTCCAACTCCGACAACAAACTCATATCTTAATGAACAACACTATTACTTAATACTAAGTTGCATGAACTTTTCACTTTCGGTGGTGCACCCGTGTCGAATTATCTAAAAAAATATTAATTTTAGAAATCTGATATACATCCATTGATATTTTTGAAAATTTCGAGCAATGTAAATATAATGTGACTTTAGGTGTGCAAATCTAAACATGTGAAGTCTTTAAAAATGTTCATAATCAGTTTCCAAATGTTTTGAGATCTTAATATTTTGATTTCTAGAATAATTCTCAAAATTAATTCTGTGATTTTTTTAATTATTGTATGAAATATTTTGAAATCTATTCTATCAATTTGGGATACTTACACAGAAATATACACTTTCATTGTGAAACTCAAAAATGAAGCGAAGCAAGACCCATTTCATCGAACATCACTCTTGCTAATAATTGATTTTTTTGATGTAATTTATATATCATGCAAGAGCAAAATGTCGTGTACAGAGTAAAAAATAAATAAAATAATCAAAAATTTTCAATCAATGCAAAAACAGTGAGGAAATATTTTCTAATTAATCTGTAAAGCAAACATACAAAAATATGCTAAAGGTGAAGCAAAGAAGTTGCATCTCTTTCAATGATTCGACTCATATTCTTTTGCAGATATAAAAAATCAAAGAATTTTTCCAGCAATCGTTGATTTCGCAACAATGTTTGATTTCACAACAACGTTTGATTTCTATTTGTCGGTTGATTTATGAAGTTTGAGATTTTTTCCCATTTTGGTTGAAACATTAGAAGGGGGAAGGACTGTGAAGTTTTGTGGAGGAGGAAGGATTGTGTTATTTTAGGGATTATGTTATAACTGTTCTTTCTTCACAAAGTAACTATTGGCTAGGAAAGTCATAACTTTTCGGTCTTTTCAAATTAAATTTAAAATAAGAAAAATTAAAGTAAAAAGCATAAAAAATTTTAAAAAATTAAGAAATTATATTAGAGGCCTTTGAGAGCACCACGTAGGCGACTCCCAATCTTCTTTTATATATATATATATATATGATTATCACTTTGACCAAAACCTTTGATTGCATAGTTAGATTTAGTTAGACAAGTGTTAGCAATTAGAAATTAGTTAGGTAGAAATTAATTATACAATATTAGCAATACAGAGATTAATTGGGTAGAAATTAATCATATAATAATTAATTATCTAGAATTTAGTGATTCAAGAATTAGTCGTTCAATATATGTAGTAATTATTTCATCTTACATTTTAATACAATCAACTTATAACTTATTCTCTCCTCATTTAAAAAATAATAATTTTTTTTTTAATTTGTTTAAAAAAAAATGATCCTTTTTTTTTACAACATTTTAATTTCACTTTTCAGGTGATATTTAAAATAAAAAAATTCTAAAAAAAATTATTATCTTAAATTTCATATCAATCAAATCATGTGATTATTTCTAAAATAAAGGAACATGTATTTCATCAATGCTAAATTTATTATAATCAAACATGGTACTTGATGTGTTGATCTTAATAATGCTGATCTTTAACGCAGCATCATTAATTTGTGTGGTCTAAACAAAATTACATGAGTCAAAGACGGTTGGAGTGGACGGCATTGCAGGTTGTTAAAACTGCGATGACATTTGATTTTCATCATTAACTGCGTAAATGACGTAAACCTTTTTTTGAGTGGGGTTGCAATAAGAGGATAAGGCTAAGATTCCCACTAGATGAAGAAATGATCGATGTAGGGACCCCAGAATTGCCACATATGACTCGTGGCTTATTTGTGCATGCTGCACGTACAAATCAACTATTGATAAGATATATAATATATATATTCTTATAACCGTCTTGGTTACTGCCTATATACTAGTATTTTGCTACGTTGCCAAAACTAATTAAGAGTACGTAGTTGCTAATTTTGCGCAACGAAAATGGGTTTTCTAGATCATCTTTCTGAGCTATTCGAATTCCATCGAGGCACTAGCAGAAGGAAGCTCAGCAAAGTTAGGAGAAATCAACTCGAGGTATATATATATGCTCCCTAAGTACGTGCATGTTTCAATTCTATAATATTATTAGTAATAACCTGCTATTTGATCGAGCTTCAAAAATATTTTTTTTCAATAAATTAAACGCTTATTTAGAGATGATCAATTTTTTACTAATAAAGTTGGTATTTTTAAAAATTTTGCCCAAGCAGAAATTATTATTCTACAATATTGGCAAAATTGCTACTCCTATTTTTAATTAATTATAATTAGTCATATACAAATTATTGTTCTCGTCTTTTCATTATTTTAAAAACGTACCCGAACATGCTATGTATCTTAATTACTTCCTCTGGTATTAAATTGTGTAGACAGTGGAGATAAGAGTGAAAATGGACTGCGAAGGATGCGAACGGAGGGTGAGGAAGTCGGTAGAAGGGATGAAAGGGGTGACGAAAGTAGAAGTGGAGCCAAAGAAGCACAAGCTGACAGTTATTGGTTATGTTGATCCCGATAAAGTGTTGCGACGAGTAAGACATCGTACGGGGAAGAAGGCTGAATTTTGGCCGTACGTCCCTTACGATCTGGTGGATCATCCTTACGTGCGCGGCGTGTATGATAAGAAGGCTCCGGCAGGATACGTCCGCAACGTCTATGATGACCCGCAGGCTTCGAGTCTTGCGAGGGCCAGCTCCACTGAAGTCAACTATATTACTGCTTTCAGTGATGAAAATCCCCAGGCATGCATGATTATGTGAGGAAGATCAATGGAGAAACAGGAGGTATAAAAGCTAGTGGTTTAATTTCTTACCGTAGATTACACTAGACTCGATCTTATGGATTTTACACCCCGCAGATGCAAGTGATGCGTGAAATAAATTAACTAGCCGATGTAACTTAACTTGTACGGTGGTTGTAAATTAAGGTTTTACTTATTTTGTATTAGTATATAATATATGATAACAATAGGAGTATGTATATATCAATCCGATATTATGATATTATTTTCACAAATCTCTGTTCCCTCCTTGCAGGTGCACATTATAATTTTTAGATAACAGTTCATTGTTAACCTGTGAATACTGTGGTATTTGGTAATCATTTTTGTAGTCAATAATAGAGGATCAATCATAGAGGAGAAGTAGTCGATAATAAAGTTTGAAATACGGCTAACACAAAGTTTTAACATGGGGGATCTTGGTGCATGCAATGTTTCAATAGATGGTTCACTGCTATAAAGGGAATGCATATATCAATGATTGATGATAAGTAGTATGAGTTATTAATTATCATCAAACCTATCATGCGATCGAATATATTTGATTTTCCTTTATATTCAATTTAATTAATTTGGGTTCTACATGGAAATAATAATTAAATTGGATTTAAATAATTTTTTTATTTAATCTAAATATAGGATAAAAGAGATTCCTTCCAGTTTCATTCAGCACAATTAATTTGACTAAAATCATTGGACAAATCTAATTCTTTGGCAAATAATGTAGGCATAAAAATGAAGTGATACCACGTTTAATTAATTCACATACTGAAGAATTTTTTTTTATAGAATAAAACACTAGCTACAGCTAGAGGGATTTATTGAGTAAATATTAAGAAAAATAATTTAAATATATTTGACCAATAATCACTTGTTTGAATAAACATTTTAAAAATGTATGTGTAGATCGCTTGGATCGATTTTGAATAGTTCATCCTAACGTGTTGTCGAAATCATCAGTAATGAATCTTCTTCATTGTTCATCAATCCCTCTAAAAAATGATAGTTTTTGAATATATGCTTTAGACATGAACAACTAAATTGACTACTACATATTAATATATATATATTTTTTTACATTGATATCAAAAAAATAATCTCTCTTCAGTTCCTTTATATTATTTGATATTATTATGCTTTCCGTCCTGAAGTGAGACTTGTCATTCAATTTATTTTCCAGGAGAAAACTTTTAATATCTTGGTCCATCATCTAGAGTAGTGGTGATATCGATAATGATGTCACACATAATATTAGGGCAGCATGGATGAAATGGAGACTTGACTCTGAAGTATTTTGTGATAAGAAAATATCACCTAAACTTAAAGGTAAGTTGTACAGAATTGTGGTTAGATCGTCTTTGCTTTATGGGGTGGAGTGTTGGCCCACATGTTCAAAAGATGCAGGTTGCGGAGATGAGGATGTTGAAATGGATGTGTGGACATACCATGGGTGGCAAGATTAGGAATGAGATCATTCGAGAGAAGTTATTAGGGGTGGTATCTGTGGCAGACAAGATGAGAGAAGCGAGACTATGATGGTTTAGGCATGTGCAGAGAAGAAGTGATGACGCTCCTGTTAGGAGGTGTGAGAGGTTGAAGTTAGGAGCTACACAGAGGGATAGAGGTGGACCGAAAAAGTATTGGGGGAGGTGATTAGACAGGATATGACGCAACTTTGTATCACTGAGAATATGACCTTAGATCAAAGAATGGAGATCGCGTATTAGGGTAGAAGGCTAGTAGGCTCAGTAGGGGTAGGATGATGTCTTGCCTTGTGATATAGTAAGATTGTATGATTAGTCATGTCATTATATATTGTATTGTTATTGACCGCCATTTATTTTGCTACTTGTATTGTATTTATGGCTTCCACTAAAGTCATTTTTGTATATAGTACTTTCTATTTTTGGGGCTGATATATTTGCGTTGAGTGTCTTTCAAAAACAACCTTTGCATCTCTATAAGATAGTGATAAGGTCTACGTATACTTTACCCTTTGGGTAAATTGTTTTGTTGTATTATTTTTTCTGTCCTATAAGACATTCTTTTATGTATATTGGAAAAAATGACATTTCTTTTGAAATTGTTTAATAGCATAGCCAATATATCGCATTTGCCTTATTTGGATACTGACCACCTTCTTCTAAAATGAAAAGACATTTGACAATTTCCAATCACTCATTTTGTAGTTTTAATGTAGTAGTTACTTATATGGCACCAGTTTCTTTATTTTCTAAAATATTCAATTTAATCTACATAAAATATCACGGAGGAAGCACTATTAAGAGAATATAATATAATATTTTCTGTTTTACAATTTTTTAATTTTAATTTTGGAAAGTTGTTATGATAGTTTATAATATTTTTAATGTAACTTTTTTTAAAAATTACATCAAAATAACGGAATTTAACATTGTATTCCAACCTTTACATTTATTTTTGAACTATATCATTCTTCTCCATATCTTTTTGAAAAAATAATATAAAGTAAAAAAGCAAATACTCTAATGAAATAAGAAATGGGAAATATGATTGGTACCAACAAGAATTTTATAGTGGAGTGGTAAAAACACTACGAGATTTCCAAAGTAAATTGGATTTAATTATATTGCAATGCAGAGATGTCGAAACCAAAGCAACGAAACAAAGAAGTAAATTTTGACCCTGACCCGGAAAAAGGAGAAATTAGAAATCGGGTTTGAACGTTTAACGAAGTTTGCAATCAAACTTCCAATACAGAACAGGACCCTCACTAGCAGTTGCAGCAGCAAAAGCCAAACTCCAAATTTGCAAGGAACGATCCAGTATGATAACCAATGGAGTCGAAGACGAAGAGAAGTGGCTTGCCGCTGGGATCGCCGGCCTTCAGCAGAACGCATTTTACATGCATCGCGCTCTTGTATATCCTCGAAGCCTCTAATTTCACATGTAAAATTTGAGATTTTTGGTGTTCAAAATCCCTAACTTTGAGTTTGCAGGACTCGAACAATCTGAAAGATGCATTGAAATACTCTGCTCAGATGCTCTCGGAGCTCCGAACTTCCAAGCTTTCTCCTCACAAATACTACGAGCTATGTGAGTGATTTTCACTGATCCGATCTGCTCTTAGTATATAAGTTGGAACTTGAAAATCCTTTGACCGCACCATTGGAATTGTGTGCTTTGATTTGTTAGATATGCGGGCATTTGATGAATTGAGGAAGTTAGAGATCTTCTTCAGAGAGGAGACAAAGCGCCGTTGCTCCATTGTTGAGTTGTATGAGCTCGTGCAGCACGCTGGGAACATTTTGCCCAGATTGTAAGTTGTTATGGCTATCCACTTGCATATTACTCCGATTGCTGGAAGCTTAATTTTGGAAGGAATGGAACTAAAGATGTTTTGTAGGGAGTTCTAAAAAGACGTTAATCACTCTGGTTCTTGTTTGACTGGCTGCAGAAAATACTAATAGGATTCGACATCAAGAGTTATATAATAGAAAAACTCCTTGCTCAATGGAGAAACCACTACTAGGATTTCAGTCAACTCCACTGACTTAAAAGAGGAATGTTTAGATTACACCTCAGTAACCACTCAACCTTTTCTCTTGACACAACCCTAATGATTCATTCAAATCACTTACTCTACTCTTCAAGAAGCCAAACCTACTTCTTGTTACAACCCTCTCAAAACACATTTACACTTAGAATAATTGTCCCTAAACAATAATTGTAAGTAGAACAAACAAAACCAAACTCTCTTCAGAAAGAAATCCTAACTCTAGATCTTCTGATGTGCTGCTCAATGATCATTCCTTGCCTCTGCTTTTGGATCTGCTCTTGTAGATTTTAATATTCCTAATATAGTTGCACCCTAGCATAGTTGTACTAAGACATCTATTGATTGCTAGTATCCTTGTTTGCCTTATTTAGGAGTCTGTTGACTTAAATGCGATTTTCTTCTTTCCCTCTTTTCTTCATATCACTCATCATTATTTCATTCAAACTCCTGAACCTGCTTGTCATTATCTAAACACCTTAGAGCTTTCTGTATGCCAACAAGTTCTAATCCAGTTTGGAATGGAAAATCTAACTGTTTAATTTTGTTTTCCAATTAGTGTGAAGTGGCCTAATGGGGTATGCAAATTAGGTTGAAGCTTTGTTAGACACTATAGAGTCCTCACAAGGACAGGTTGAAACATATCAGCTTTTTGCTTTTTAATCCTATTTTAAATATTCCATACTGCTGTTTGATCATCAGTGTAATCTTATTTTAGTGCTAAAAGAAGAATGTGCTTAAACTTGCTGTCTTAATATAAATATTTATTCTGCTAGCACCAATATTTTAGCAGCAAAATGGGTAAGTCCAACCTACATGGATCAAGGAAGAGGCTACTAGTTGAACGTTTCAGTCCTTACAACTCAGAGTATTATTAGACTAGCTGGAATAACATAGTCCACAAACGACACTTCCACATTAAGCAAAGGAAGACCACTTTTGACTAAACCATTAACCAAGATTGGGACCTGATCAAGTAATTACTTCCCCACAACTTGGGAAGCAAGAGCCATTGGCCAAGTACTACCAATCACGCGATTGTATTCTGGTCCGATTTGACCTGTAACACTAACGCGCTTTTGAACTTTTATCTTAAACTGCCCGCTGACATCAGTCTCTATGTTTTGTTTAGCACTCAGTTGACTGCAAGTTTCACTTCTCTAGCAGTTTGGTAACTGTGAATCTGCTTGATGTTGCATTTATAGTATTTCTAACAATCTAACTGGAAAACATTATGTGAACTTTTAGGAATGCAAGCCATAGGGTAATTAGGAATAGGTCAGTGTCTTTTATATGAAGTAAACTTAGCAAATCTTTTGAGAACTGGTAACACTTTTATAACTGGTAGGGATTTGTAGGTATTATGCTTGCTTTGCAGTACTTTTTAGATGGCAGCTGGAATAGGAGGTTGTCACTAGTATAGCTGAATACCTCAAGTTTCCTGTCGAGGGATGTTGAGATACTGTCCCAACTTTGCATTATAGATTTTTTTCCTTCATAGGGTAATATTGAGCCGAGGGACTTCCAGAAACATCCTCTCTACCCACGAGGTTGTGATAAGATCTGTGTACACTCTACCCTACCCAAACCCCAACTTGTGGGATTTCACTAGGTATGTTGTTGTTGTTGTTGATAGGGTAATATTTTGTTGATATCCTAAGGAGTGAAACCTCGTACCAAGTAATATACCAAAAAGTAGGGAACTTATTGCATTTCTAGTATAAGAGGGATTGCATTCAAGGTCATGATACAAAATTGTGGGACACTTGATACCTTTGTTCCTTGGTTTTCGGTTACACACCTTTAACAAAAAATTAATGTTAATATTGTTATATGGACACTTGATTTCATTGTTCCTGTGATCTTCAGTTAAGAGAAATGTAATGCACTCAGGTTTGTGCTACTAGTATACAAGTCACTAGCACGGTGGCACCCAAGGTCGTGACCTAGTGGTCAATGAAGTAGGTTGAGTACCACGAGGTCTCAGGTTCAAATCCTAGCAAAGACAAGAACACTAGGTGATTTCTTCACATCTATTCTAGCCCTGTTGGACAAATTTGAGCACCTGTTGTTGTTGGGAGGTGTAGGTATTCCGTGGAATTAGTCAAGGTGAGCGTTAGTTGGCCCAGACACCACAGTTATCAAAAAAAAAATATACAAGTCATTGGTTGCCTTCTTTATCTTATGCTTATTCTGTTCTATATCACTTGCATGTCAGTATTTTCACCTGCTTTTTCTTCCTTAGGTATCTCCTTTGTACAGTGGGTTCAGTGTACATTAAATCAAAGGAGGCTCCAGCCAAGGATATTCTCAAAGATCTGGTGGAAATGTGCCGTAGCATACAACATCCATTACGTGGGCTCTTCCTAAGGAGTTACCTTTCCCAAGTCAGTAGGGATAAATTGCCTGATATAGGATCTGAATATGAAGGGTAAGGGCATGTCCCAACTGCTTTATCATCGGCGTTAATTATTACGTATCAGATGCCTGAATTAGATGGATCACCTAGCAATGGTCAAGTTGCAAAATTTATTCGCTTTGTAAGGAAGTTCACAATAATGAACGTTTAGTTGGATACCCCTGACATGCTGTTCCCACAGGGATGCTGACACTGTCATGGATGCAGTAGAATTTGTGCTCCAAAATTTCACAGAAATGAACAAACTTTGGGTGCGAATGCAACATCAGGTTGGTTCAAATGTCTCTGAATGCTGTAGCTGCTTTCATACTTTGACATGAATAATGCCCCAACACCTGCATGTCATGAAGGTAAAAGAAAATCATGAAGGCATACTTTGTGGTCATGCAGGTGTTTTAATGCTTCTGAATGATACATACTCTTTGCTGATCATGAGTTGAGGGTTGCATCGGGCTTTCTGCTCTGCAGGGACTTGCACGGGAAAAGGAAAAACGTGAAAAAGAAAGGAGCGAGCTTCGCGATCTTGTAATGATGTTATTTCGGCATGATTTCTAGCCACTGAAATAAGCAATGGATGTGCGCACTTATGTGAAGATTTTTGCTTTGCTCTTATATTTTTGGTAGGTGGGGAAGAACCTGCATGTTCTAAGTCAAATTGAGGGAATTGACCTTGATTTGTACAAAGATATGGTGCTTCCAAGAGTGTTAGAGCAGGTATTTGCCTCTGGTGGCGGTTCAGTTTATTGTACTTAAGCCCAAAAAAAAATTCTATATTCTAACTCATGGTGTACCTCATGTTATCTTTAGGTTGTCAATTGTAAAGATGAGATTGCACAGGGATATTTAATGGATTGCATTATTCAAGTATTCCCTGATGAGTACCACTTACAAACTCTTGAAACATTACTTGGTTCTTGCCCCCAGTTTCAGGTATGTCAGATTGTTATAATCATAAAATTGGATTTCCCTCAACTACATATCAAACAGTAGAAGCAAAAATGTCATGCCTGGTGGGATCCCAGGAATATGACATTGGTTTACCATCTGCAATTTAAGATTAAAAAAAAAGATAACCTTTGTGTTATCAAACCAAAATATTGGTTATGGACGCTAATGACTAATGCACTTCATTTCTAATGCTTGAAGATAGGCTGTCAACTTAAGAGATTAGGTGTGCGTAAGTTCGATATCTTTATATTGATTAAAAAAAAAAGATTTAAGACCAGATTTGCTTCACTTATGGATCCATATTGAAGTGAATTCTTACTACTTGTAAACTACCTCTGTGGAAGTTCTAAACAGTGGACATCAGTGGTTCTTTATTATCAGAACTTATATTTGCTATGTCATTTGTGTCATCAGAGTATCAGATCATTTCCTATGTCTTTATTCAAAACTTATGTCTCTGTGTTTTCAGCCATCTGTTGATATCAAGACGGTGCTTGCTCGTCTGATGGAAAGGCTTTCGAACTATGCTGCTTTAAGTGCAGAAGTTAGCAACAAATTCAAACTTCTCCAGAATAAGAGATTTGTACCTTCCGGATTCTGAGTAATTTCTTCCTGCAGGTCTTACCTGAGTTTTTCCAGGTTGAAGCTTTCACAAAACTCAACAGTGCCATAGGCAAGGTATTTGAGATTACTATTCTTAAATATATTAAAGCTGCTATATGGGTTCTGGAATGCTTTTAGAAGATACCTTTTTTGTATCAAGGATTTTCTACCTCCACTTTATAGATATTTAATGGATATTGCTGAAATTTTAGAATTTAAATAAGATATACCTATTACCAGCAACCGTTGCATTCTCCCTTTTGTTGAATCTTAGCTTCATAACTGAAAGTTTCATTCAGAAAGATTATCATTTGTCACAGTATAGACTGATAATATTGTACTTTAGTCATGGTCAGATGATTCTGATCTGTTCTCCATTTGAGATATTTGACCAGAAAGCTTTTCAATTCCAAGACTTTCTTGATTGTTCTTTAACAAAGAACAATACTGTTGTTTTCTGAAGAAAGTATCTGGTGTCCAGAAAACAAAAACTTAATATAAAGGCTGTTACGAGTGCATGGTAAACTGATGCTTACAGAATCATATGGAATGACAGACATTATTTTCTAGAGAAACAAAACAGTCCAAAAAATGAACTGAATAACACGACTTTAAAGTCCTTGCACTAAGATCTTTCTCCTGATCAGTAATGAATTTTATCAATGTATACTTTCTTTGATTCTGATGATGGGCTTCGTTATGGCTGTCTCTCTGTTGGTGCAGGTGATAGAGGCTCAAGAAGACATGCCTATTGCCGGAGTGGTGACTTTGTATTCATCCCTTTTGACATTTTCTCTTCATGTCCACCCTGATCGCCTTGATTATGTAGATCAGATTCTGGTAGGTTCTCTCTCTCTCTCATAATTGGTTGCCATAGGCTCTATGGTTTTACGTTTTGTGTTCTCCAAATAAGTGTATTGCATTTATTAGTCTGTTGCTTTCTCTGGATCCAAAATGAACATGTGAAATTTAGAAGACAGAACACTAAAACAAGATACTTTGAAGTTGAAACTTTTCATCCTTTGAAAGCTATTCTATTTAGACGGCTTTCTGGCCTGCTTGGTTCATGTGGAGCCTGTAATGATCACACTGTTCTTCACTTGCAGGGTGCATGCGTTCAGAAACTTTCAGAAAAAGGAAAGCTCAAAGACAAAAATGCAACAAAACAGATTGTGGCCCTACTAAGTGCTCCTCTGGAGAAGTATAAGGATATAGATACTGTGCTAAAGCTGTCAAATTATCCTCGTCTTATGGAGTATCTTGATGATTCAACTAGTAAAGAGATGGCTAATGTTTTAGTTCAAAATATTCTGAAAAATAAGACTTGCATTTCAACTGCTGAAAAGGTTTGTTTCTAGTTAATTTTGTGTACTTGAATTTATTGCTTTCATATATTTCCCATTTCTTACTAGAAATAACTGGTCTTGTCAGGTTGAGGCACTTTTTGAGTTAATGAAAGCACTGATTCGAGATTTGGATGAGGGTGTTAATGATGAGGTGGACTGGAAACTCTCTGCTTGCTTAACAGTTACCTTAGATCTTTTTTATATTCTCCTTGCATCCTCACTGACATCTTAGAATTAGTTTGTGCTGTGCCTTAAATTCTTCATCCTCCAATTTTCAGCTTGATGAAGATGATTTCCAGGAAGAGCAGAATTCGGTTGCACAGCTTATTCAAATGCTTCATAATGACAATCCTGAAGAGATGCTGAAGGTAATTATGATTTAATTTCTTTTAAATTACTTGTATACTCCTTTTAGGGATAGCCTCTGTTCCTTGTTATTACTGAAACATTTATCCTTGTAGCATGAATTGTTTGGCCTTTTGAATTGAGGTTGGTCAAGAGTATTTTTATTCATATTCTTGGTGAAGTATGTGTACTTATTTTCTTCCCTTTTGATTGCCCGTGGCTTATTGCCACATCTGGATTCATGTGACATCAACAAAGATACTTCTCTTCTCATAGAGTGTTACTTTTGTATTTCTTTTGTTTCTTTAAGTAAATGGTTTAAAAGTTTGTTTGGCACACCTTCTCATATTATTACAATATTCGAACAATAATCTGTGTAGTGTCAAAAGAAAATTTTCCAGGACAATGGCAACTGTTGTTTGACATCCCAAAGAAGTAACCTGGAATACATACTATTTATCGTTTTTATTCTATGACATGTTTCTTCAATATCAATATCCAACAAAGATTTATATTTGCTTGTGCACAGTCACAGGCGCACATGCGCGAAGAGTCACATAGATAGAAATAGACAGCGATAGAGAGAGAAGTGCTGAAAAAGCTCAAGCAAAGCATGCATCTGATGATAATGTTGTATGGTTTGCTTCTATGTGGCCACAATGTTTGTTTTCCTAATTGTATAAAAAAAGGTGTTGTCTTTGCTTTCAAGAGTTTATATGGTTTGCTATTTCGTTGAATTGCAGATGATTTGTGCTGTGAAGAAGCACATTTTGACAGGAGGGCCAAAGAGACTTCCTTTTACTGTCCCTTCCCTTATTTTGAACTCACTAAAGGTTTGAATCCGCAACTTAAGGGCTGATAAGAGGAGGCTGGTGCTCAATATGCCTTGATTTTTCTCTGTGCAAAGCTAACTTAAAGAGACACAAGCATATGTAGCATGTCAGGATGATCCTTCACCCTATGGAGATACTCATTCTAAGAACAACAAATATTATATATTATCCCGTGATCGTCCCCATTAAAGAGAAGCAAGAGAGGATTGAGTTTCTTTGCCAATAAAATGGACCTTTTTTTGTTGCACTGCTGATGTATTTTCTTTTATTTCTAGTTTGTTAGGCGACTACATAATCATGATGAAAATGTCCCTGAGGAAGAGGCATCTGCTATGCCAAAGAAATTCTTCCAGATTCTGAATCAGGTACTTTAACATAATGAGGATGTTACGTTGTCAGTGTAAATCTTGTTGTGTGAGTTGTGTTCTCAGACTGGTAACTTGTTGCAGTTAAATCTGTTAAGACACCTATATTATCTGCAGAAGAAGAAACGGAAAAAGTTTCAGCTTTCTTTATTCTTCTATTTCTTCCTTTATTTAGCTTGCCTGCCTTCATTTGCAGTAATTTGTAAAATTTTACATTACTTATGAATGTTCTGAGGTATAAGCTACCCCGTTGTCTAGATTATTGAGGCTCTCTCAGTTGTTCCAGTACCTGAACTAGCATTGAAGTTGTACTTGGAGTGTGCTGAGGTACGAATTTCCCTTCAAACTGTAGAAGATTGTTCGTGTGAGTATTTTACTGACAAACAGTTGTCTTTGTTGCTCAGGCTGCCAATGACTCTGACCTAGAGCCTGTTGCCTATGAATTTTTCACTCAAGCTTATATACTATATGAAGAAGAAATCTCGGTAGTGTTAATTTTATTGTGTATCATTTTTATATTGTGGAATTCCTGGCATGCTACATGTTTGCATGAAAGCTTTAGTTGATTTTTCTAATGTAAATTCAATTGTTCGGCAGGACTCCAAAGCACAGGTGACTGCAATACACTTGATAATAGGGACTCTTCAGAGAATGCACGTCTTTGGTGTTGAGAACAGGGACACATTAACGCACAAGGCTACAGGGGTAATTATTTTAGCATCTCCTATTTCCTTTTGCTGATTTTAATTTTATTACAAATAAATTCTAACCACCCTTCCCTTTTTTACCCTCAAGTATTCTGCAAAGCTCTTGAAGAAACCTGATCAATGTAGAGCTGTGTATGCTTGTTCACATCTTTTTTGGGTTGACGATCAGGACAATATCAAGGATGGAGAAAGGTTCGTAGCTATGCCATGCATATTTAGGGAATAAAATATACACTCAAGTCTGCTAAGGCTCTTTTGAGTTTCTTTTGGATTAATGCTTTTGTGTTGCCATTCCTTATTACTTATTTTTTTCTTCTGATCCAGGGTTTTGCTTTGCTTAAAGCGGGCCTTAAGAATTGCAAATGCTGCTCAACAAATGTCCAATGCAACCCGAGGCAGCACTGGATCGGTCTTGCTCTTTATAGAAATTCTAAACAAGTAAAACCAACTCTTCATTCCTGTTCCTTTTACCTTCTCAACTACTGTTCTGTTAGAAGTCACTCACAATAGAATCATTTGTATAACAGGTATCTATATTTCTTTGAGAAGGGGGTCTCACAGATTAATGTTGCCTCCGTCCAGAGCCTGATTGAACTAATCACAACTGAAATGCAAAGTGAAAGTACAACATCAGATCCTGGAGCGGATGCATTCTTTGCAAGCACCCTGCGATATATCCAGTTCCAGAAGGATAAAGGTGGTGCAGTTGGCGAGAAATACAAGCTCATCAACTCATAATCAAATAAGAGTATTTCCCAAGGAATTTCCTTTCTTGGTGTCACAGAAGCAGAACATTTTTCTTACAAGTACACAATTGATTCCTTTTCAACTTGCTCTAGAGAAAGATGCATTTGACAACGGACTAGCAGAAGCAGCTGCAAAGATGCATATACTGTGTGGTAACAATTTTCTCTCCAGCTAATAGCTGTCTTCGAGTTCCTGCCACTGGTATTTATTTGAGTTTCTTTTCGGGTGGGAGGTAGATTTTCTTTTAAGGTGGAAGAGTGGGAAAGTAGTTCATGAATATCTAGTTCACAAATGTGATTACTACAAGTACCGGAATAATTTGTCGTGCAGTTTTGTATAACATACTCTGTTCCATTTGACCTTTGCTTAAACATTTCACAGATTACCAGTAACTTCAGAACAGATATTGCTCTAATGGTAATTGGAGCAATCTTTTGATGGAAAATATGATATCATAAGGAAGTCTTCGTCTGAACCAATCAGTTTCGTATACATGTTTTGATCTGAACATGTCAGTCCCAGAAAAGCATAACACACATTTCTCTCTATAAGACCTTAATATCATTCAGTAATCAAGAAGTCATAATTTAAAGTATAAAGAAGAAAGAGTATGTTTAGCAACATTTAGAATTTAATCTAATACGGAATTCTTGTGAGAGAATCCAACTTCCAAACTCAATCATGTACATGACTTGAATGAAGGGAGGGATCACATGCATGGTTAACTTGATTACCCTTCTCTTGTTTAATAAGAGAAAATAAAATCACCCATTTTATTTAAAATTAATCTCGACATTTAATACATCCAACTGTCACTGAATTCTCATTTTCATAGAGCAACAATTCTCCTGAACATATTGTTTATTGCTTGAGAGCAATAAATCCATGTTTGTTACAAACCAGAGCTTTTTCTTGAGACTTAGTTCATGGCATACTTTTGAGTCCAACTACGAGCCATGGATTCATACTTGGTCCTATCAGTCTTGCACATATGAGCAATTTCTGGAACCAGTGGATCATCTGGATTTGGATCTGTAAGCAGTGAACATATGGACAACAACACCTGCATCCACAAAACCAACAGCAAATGTATATAAAATTGGCACAATGTTAGAAGTTTATACCATATTATACTCAGTACTATGGTCGCTAATCATTAAAGAGTGGATGTATGTTATATATACGAACTAGAGGTGACAAATGGGTGGATTGGATCGAATTTGGATGGATTGAATATGGATTGAGCCAAAATGGATTGGATCACAACCCATCCATATAAAATATGGGTAAATATGGATTTGGATAAATATGGTTTGGGTAAAAATGGTTTCAACCCACTTTAATCTCTTAAAGCTAAAAAAAAATTAAATCAAAGTTTGATTGTTAAATGCTCAACTCCTATCACCCCAACCCACTCCCGCCCCATCCCTAACCCTCATCTAAATTTTTTCTACTTCAATACCAAAACTTAAATTTAAATTTAAAAAAATATTTTTTTCAATTAAAAAAAAATTCACCCCACCTCTCCAGTTCCATCCCACCCCACCCACATTTTCACCCTACCCCCATAGAGGTGTGCAAAAATTGAACCGACCGATAAATCGAACTGAAAAAAAAAGTTATTGGTTTATTGTTATTGGGTTATTGGGTTAATGGATTTTTACAAAAAAAATTATCGGGTTATCAATTTGATTTCAATTTTTAGTATTGGATTATTGGGTAAACCGATAACTCAATAAGACTAGAATAATTTACTACTTTATTCTTTTATAAAATATTAAATATTAATAATTTAACATCACTTGATACTAAATCGTTACTTGTAAGTCATGTATTTGCTT
>JBCEWC010011629.1:0-16522 GCA_038996855.1 Solanum aculeatissimum | reverse complement strand
ATAAATGATAAATAAGAAAAAATTTCAGCAAAACAAAATCTATTGAGTTTCCCATTGCTCAATCCTCTTGTCTTCAAAAAAATCTTGCAATGTCATATTAAATGAATAGATTTTGTGTTTATATAATTGACATAAAAAGACATAAAAAATCGTACTTTTTATTTTGTGTTTATATAATTGAATGTATTTATTTATCAAAAAACAAATGAAAAGTAGAATGAAAAATATTACTTACTTTGATTCAAGTTAATATTGTAGCACAAAAAAAAAGTCACTTATCTGCATATGAAAAATAAAAATATTAAAATAAAAATAATTATGAAGAATATGAAGAATGCAATACATAAAGAAGAAACTTTAGTATTATATATCATTTTAGGAGTATATATAAGAGAGATTAAGAAGTTAGAACCCTATTCCAACTCAAATTTTATTTAAATTTAAATTCAAATATCATATCAATTTTTAAAAAGAAGATCTTTTTATTACTTATCTTTATCCTTGGCTTAATATTGATTTTATTTTCATGTGTTTTTTTTTCCCTCTTGTCCTCATTGATCTCCATTTCTTTATTTTGTCATTTTTCTGTTATTTTATAGTTGTGTTGTTGTTTTTTTCAGTAAATTAATAAGATTAAATAATAAAAATAATTAACAATAATTAAAAATATAAATAATCAACAATAATTAAAATAATAAATGATTTAAATAATGTAAATAATCCACGATTTTATTTGCATACTACTACTATACTATTATCTTTTTAAATTTAATATTCAATCAACTGGATTTAGATTTATTTTATAACATCTGAAAAGGATAAGTTTATAAAATAGTAAAAATTAATTTAGAATTCTCTAGATTTCTATTTTCAAGCTAGTGAAATTTTTTTATTGTTGTTATTATTAGTTGTAGTTCTATATTGTTATCTTTTAATTTAATATTAAATCAATTATATTTAAATTTATTTATAACATCTTAAAATGATAAGCTTAGGAAATAATAATAGTTAATTTATAATTTTTCTACCTGTGGGTTTCTTTTTTCAAGCTAATGAAGAAACTTAGAATTTTGTTCCAGTTTAAATTTTATTTAATATCAAATTTAAATATCATATCAATTTTATAAAGAATATTTTTTTTATTTCTCTTTTGTATCTTACCTTTAAAAAAATATGATGCACATTTTTCTTATAAATTATATATTTAAATTGAGATTAATACTACGTTTTGTTTTTTTCTCTCTTTTCCTCACTTATCTTTGTTTCTTCTTTTTTTTTTTAAATTCTTTTTTCATTTGTTATTTTCTATTTTATTATTATTATTTTTACTATCGTTTGCGGTACTACTACAATACTTCTACTACTTTAATTTTTATTATTATGATTTGTTATTACTACTGTTATTATTATTATTATTAGTTTGGAGTTTTACTTTTAGTTTAATATTCAATCAACTGAATCTAGAGTTATTTTATAATATCTGTTGAAATAGTAAGAGTTAATTTAAAATTCTTCTATAAGTAAATCTCTATTTTCAAGATACTGAAAAAAATATTTTAAAAATTCTAATGTAATGTTAATTCAATTATTTTTATTCTTTCAATTAAAATATTTTATTACATAATATATTGACTTTGTCTTAAAAATTACCAAGTGACCTTTTCATAGCTTGCCACTTGGCTTAACGACATGAAAACTTTTCTCCTTTATTATATATATAGATAATGTAACGAATGAAGTTGCTTCTTCTTTAATTGATTCTGTCATTTTTGAGTTCCACATTTGACTTTCTATTTTACAGGCCAGTCCCTTATGGGTATCTTTCCATGTAAATACATGTTTTTTTTTCTTTCTTAATATGATCAAAGTCAGATGATAGTCGTTGCCCATTTTCTTTATTTAATAAGATTGACGTTGACCCCATACTAATTAAAATACTGTTTTGTTTTGTTTTTATTAATGTTTTTGAGTTATTGCTAGCCTTAGATTAATTAGATTATAATTATAAAGCAGAAAATAAATTAATCCTCATGAAATATATTAAAATTTTGATAGATTTCGACAAATAATACAGCTCGAAAAGAAGACAAATAAAGCTTTTCCCACCACCTAAATAAAGATTTGTAATTATAGTAATGGTCCCTTATTTTTGGTGAAAGTTCAAAGTAGTCCTTTAAATGTATTTCTGAATAGTTATGGTCGTTTAAATTTATCAAAGTGAGCACTTTTAACAAAATCTAGTTTTTGGATTTTGTATAAACTGTATAAAAAGGAAGTCACATTTAGATATACCATATTTAGCACAATTTTTTGCCTAGCAGTTTTGGTGTTGCAAGTTTTGAGATATGATGTTTTTCTTGGTTAATTTTTTTTTTTTCACAATTCTTACAATCAAACTGTCAGAATTTGCTCATAAAATAAATACTATAATCATTTTTTACAGACTTAAAAAATCAAAAGGAGTATATTTAAGGGTTCACATTGAATCCAGACTAAATACTAAGGGACCATTATTGTCATTATTCTCTTTTATTATTTAATAAATTCATTGACATAGTAATGTTCCCACTAATATATTAGTTCCTCTGTTTTAGAAAGAATGATTTTTTGGCAAAATTTTAGTTTCATCTTTTCAGATGACATGTTTAAAGCAACAAGATTAAAACGTATTTTGGTATATTTAACGTAACTTTAATTTTGGACCAAAAGATTGAAAAGTCTTTTTTATTTTCTTAAACTCCGTGTCAAGTCAAACTAGGTCATTCTTTGTGAAACGTAAAGAGTACAACTTACTCTTTTCTCCTCTATTTCCTTTTTCTCTATTATTATAGTAGTCATTCTCAAAGTCTTCTCTCAAAGAGATGAGATCAAAATGGGTACAGTTTTCTTTTTGTGCTTTCAACTACTCAATATAGATCTTCTTGCTGATGAGATCCATGTATGTCTACAACTTAATTGCTGATTAGATCTTGTTTAACATTATCAATTGTATTTGTTTAACTAATTGTATGTGTTTGAACTTC
Source organism: Solanum aculeatissimum (assembly GCA_038996855.1). Taxonomy (NCBI): domain Eukaryota; kingdom Viridiplantae; phylum Streptophyta; class Magnoliopsida; order Solanales; family Solanaceae; genus Solanum; species Solanum aculeatissimum. The sequence goes on along the minus strand of JBCEWC010011629.1, from coordinate 13,499 downwards.
AACTAATTTTAGTATACATATAATATAGATATATGAATTATATTTGATAAAATGTGTATATGGTAATGTATCTGTGGACTATAATGAAACATACAGTTCATGAATTTGTTTCAATCTCTTCCATTTCCATATTTCCTTTTTAGATCTTGTTTACTTGAGCTGGAGTCTATACATTCTATCTTTCGAAATCCCATTTGTGGAATTACACTGTTATTCTGATAGTATATTTTACGCGCTTTTGCTTTTCAGCTCTAGAGAAAAGGCAAATTAACAAAGATTAATTTGTTTTAATGGCCTCTGAGAGGGAGATTTTTAGCCTATCTGGACCATTGCACCTTAATGCTATTGATTGGTAAGTGAAATCATCTCCTTTTATCTTCTAGTCTCCATTTGCAGCCATTGATATTTGATTTGTGTGTTCCTTTAGATTACATTGCCTAAATATCACATATCATATTCTACACTAGTTGACTTAACTTGGGGTCTACATTCCTCGATTCAATTTTATATATTATCAGTTCGGTTTATCGATTTTCAATTTTTAAATATGTTAAATCAATAACAAATCAATAAGATATTTTTTATTGGTTTATCAGTTTTTAGTCCTTAATAGTTTGATTTTCAATTTATCCAATAAGAAAATGCCCATAAAATAAATATGTGACTTTTCTTACAATTTGACGTGATACAATAAAATAATGTGATGTAGCAAGCAAATCAATTATAAATGACAAAATGCTTTTAAAAACTAGAATGAGACAGATAAGGAATTGTAAAAATGATGAACATATCTACCTGTCTACTTTTATAACACTCTCCAAATTTAATAAAACAGGCTTCATGAATATATAACACCCATCCCCAAATTAACATTGTAATATGACAAATAAATCATATGAAGTGAACAAAATATTTATTGAGCATCTAAGCTTAACAATATGCAATATTTGACCTCATATTCTAATTTACTTTCATGACAGAAGACTTATATTATGGAAACCAATCAAATAAATGAATTATGAGTATCGTTATAGTGTCAAGTGACGTTAAATTATTAATTTTAATATTTATGAAGGGATAAAATAGTAAATTACTATAATTTTAATGGGTTATCGATTTACCCAATAACCTACTATTAAAAATCAAAACCAAATGATAACCCGATAATTTTTTTTTGGTTAAACCATAAAAGCCCGTAAACCCAATAACTTCATAACAATAAAACAATAATATTTTTTTGGATCAATTTTTGCACATCCAAAACTTGATTGTGTGTCACGCAACTATAAAATATATCACTAAACTTTAAGTTAATAAAATATTAAATATTGTGTAAAAATAAAACTATCTTAATTAATCATTTTATTTATTTTAAAAGGTTAGTTTAGGTAACATTGTTTAAAAAAAAATATCTCTATCTTTTCAAAGATAGAAGGTAAGTTCTAGCTTATAATTTATTCTTTTTAAATCCTATTTATGAAATTACATCGAATTTATTAGCGTTGTTCTTTAGAAATCATGTTATAGAGAGAAAAGAATTCTTCCGACAAATTAATTAAGAGAGTAATTAATTATCACTTCTCGTAGGACTTTAAGATAGATAATTATCGTTTTTGTTCACTTTTAGTTGTCAAATTTTGATTTGACACATTTATTAAAAAAATAATTATAAGTATAATAAGTTTATCATTTTATCTCTATTAATGATAAGGGTCTCACATATATTTACTCATTATGCTTTTCAAAGATATTAACTTAATGTTAATAAATTAATGACACAATAGAAAAAAAAAATTGTCCTACCTAATAACTAATAAAAGTGAAAATCAAATCAGGAAATTTTTATCAAGTAAAAATAAACAAAGGGAGTATCAATTTTATTTTCTTCTATGTCACGACCCAAAATGGGATCATTATTAAGAGGTCACTTAATTCCAAACTCTACAACGAAGTACACGAAAAGGAGTAAACTCAATAGATAGATAGTCATCACATGAAACCATATCTCAGAACCTGGTGTCACGAGGGAATAGAACATCTAATACAAAAACTAGTGAAATAAGTGCATCTTAGTTTTCGAATAGAAATAAGACTAAACAACTAAGATAGAGTCCAATGGCAATTTGAAGCCCTGAGTCTCACCACTAGATCTGATATAAACCAACTGAACGAGCAAACTAACTATCATATGGATAATCCTGACGAGAATCTGTGCGAGAGAAAGAAGCAGGGGTGAGTACAATCTAGGAAAGAAGCAGGGGAAATCAAAAATTGAATAAACTATAAAATAATCTAGGAACGCTTCCATCTGCATCAGGAAAATTAGTCCGGCATTGGTGCCGCCAATTTATATATAACAACGTGAATAAGGTAAACACATAATCTCAAATAGGCCAATCCAAAACAACCACATGTAATACAATGAGATGGTATGCAATGCAATGCAAGGTGGAATCAAGATTGTCACATGCACAACCTATCGTATATACCCCCGTTGACCTAAGTCTCCATAAACTAAGGGGGCCCATGGGGACCTCGCAGGACATATACTTCAATCACAATATATCAACTACCTTGCCACCTAGCTCGTGGTCAGGGACTCATGATAAGAATCATAATGTATCAGCTGCCTTGCCACCTAACTCGTGGCCAAGAGTTAAAAAATAGTTTCACAATTCACAATTTCTTAAAATATCATGACATGCAGTATGGGGATGCATGCAATCAAAACACAATTATAGAGACAATATTCAACTCAATAAGTGTAATAAGTGTCAATGTACTCAAAGTTTAGCGGTTATAATGTTCACCCGCTTCTATACACAATAGGATACAAGTATCTTTAAAATACTCCACCACATTTAGTAACTTTCATTTCTCAAGTAAGCCATGATCTTCAATATCATATCACATTTATTTCCCTTTCTTAACATGTCATATTCACAATATTAGGACTCACATGCTCTTAAAGCAATCACATAGACAATTAAAGTCTTCACACGGGCATCACGATAAAAATTTTCAACCCAACGCATGATACGATTCCATCTCATAAATTATAACATATGAATATTCAATAACTTAATCTCAAACTCAAAAAAGGATAGCCAAACCCACCTCAATGTCGAAACCGCACTCGAATACTTTTACCAAATGGACAAATCTTGAATTCAACTCTCGAAATGATAATTCTTTATCAAGAATGAAATATACACGCCATAAGAAGTCCAATGATACCCATATTACTATATGTCTAATCCACACTCAAAATTCACCCAAACATATAATCAACTTCCTAAATGTCAAGCCTAGGATTTGGTTTCAATTTTTCCAATATCATAAATGTAAGAAAATTCATACAATACAATACATCTAGCATTTAATTACTGTCTCAATATATCATAATTCAGTTCATAATATGCTAATTAAAATAATAAAATTAAAACGAGACTAATTGAAAAGCAAGGCGTACCAAGAAAATAATTTTTACAAGCTTAACATATTTGTAATTTCTCCAACATATTATTCCACAATGATTACTTCATCCAACATTAACTATAATTCTTGAATTTTTAATTCTTTCCAGATAACTAGCCTAGGTTTTCTAACTTTCAAATAAAACAAAAGTAATAATTGATAAGGGAAGGCATACATCATATCTAGCAATGTATTTAAGTGTTTGCAGGAGTAATCAAATCCTAAATTTGCACATCCGCTCTTCGTTCGAGCATCTTGATTTTTACCCTTTAACATGCTAATTCTTCTCACTTACTTTAACAAATATAGAATAAGGGGTATATGGTATTACTTTAATTCATTAATTAAATTAGTTATGTAAAATTTACGAATAATTTATGAAAAAATAAAAAAATTAATTTTTAAAATAATTTAGCGGGTCATTACATAATATGTACTAATAAAAAAGAAGTTAATTATTAACTATGATGAATGATTGTTAAGAAAAATAAATGCCATGAGAAAAGAAACTTGATGTTACGTGACTATCCAATTTTCTTTTAACAATTTTTCCATTGCCTTTTTTTTAATTGTTAATAATACATCAAAGAATGAATTAAAAACAAAGGAATAAGGAGAAAACAGGATAAAGATAAAAGTTTGCCTTATAATATTGGTTTATTACATAATAAATGGTCACTAAATTACTAAATTAATGACAATGACTATTTGGCTTTCTAAACTAAAAAGAGGTGGATAATTAAGAGAATGTAGTTAAGAAATATTTTTTGAAATTTCTAATATATCTATACTATATTAAAAGCGTGAAGATTCTTAGAAATGTTGTTTGAACTTTTTGCCCTTCATTAAAAAACTTTGCTTTAGACAAAATCGTCTTTTCACCATTTTTCTTCAATTTAATGATATTAAATATTGATTATAATGAATAAAACTAAATAGAGAAGATTTTGTCAAATTTCTATACAAAGAATTTTTTTTTCAACTAAAATAGACTTGATTCCCCGAAAAAAGTAGTCAAAAGTTTACAAAATATCCCCCAAAAAATAAAAAAACGACCTAATAAAGGGTTTTAAAATAGGCAAGAAAAAGTTTTTTTTTTAAAGGTCCCAAAAAGGATTTTAAAAATTGGCAAAACAAGTTTGTCAAAAATCATCTAAGAAAAAGGTACTCTTTTATTTAATTTAATCAAGATTCACTTTTAAATTAGAATTTCTTTATATTTAGAATTCACCCTTGATTTTTGATTGTTCTATATAAATAATTGTCTAGGCTATGAAGGAAAGAAAAAAATATTACTATTATTTTTTAATATTTAAGACATTGAAATTAATTAAAATTTAGATTATCAAATATAATAAATCTAAAAAAGAAAAAGAGTAATTAAAAAATGTTCGAAATATTAAACTACTCCTTCTATATTTAGTCTTTTTAAAATTAAATTCTAATCAATTAATTGACACCACAAATACGTGCAACAAGTTCAAGATAATATTATTAAAATATTATTTATAATATACAAAAATATTCTTTATGAAAATAATATTAGGGTCGGGTTGGGGTCGGGTTGAGATCGGGTTGCGTCTGGTTTAGCTCGTGTTTGGGACGGGTTGGGTCGGGTTGGGTCGGATTTAGCTCTGGTTCAGGTCGGGTTCGAGGTCGGGTTTGATTCGGGTTCGTGGTTGGATTGGAGGTCGGGTTTGAGGTTGGGTTCGTGGTCGGTTTGGAGGTTGGGTTCGAGGTCGGGTTTGAAGGTTGGGTTCGAGGTCGGGTATTATTTGGGTTCGAGGTCGGGTTTGATTCGGGTTCGAGGTCGGGTTCGAGGTCGGATTCGAGGTTGGGTTTGAGGTCGGGTTTGAGGTTGGGTTCGATTCGGGTTCGTGGTTGGGTTTGGAGGTCGGGTTTAATCAACACTATATTAAAAGTGTGAATCACTTCAAAAAAAATTTCTTTATTATTTGAATAACAACTTATGAATTTAAAGTACTATTACTCTCAAAGTTGTTGAAAGACTTTTTTTTTTTACAATTAAAATTGTCATTTACAATTTTCTTCTCAAACTATTATTTCATTTTCTTATAATAATTAAAATTAAGGAATCCTAAAGTATATGATAATAGAAAAATATTGAGCATGAGATATTAGGTAGAATTAATAATTAAGGAGTTAAAAAATATATACATACTAAAATTAAAAATATTAAGGAAGTTTTAGGCGTCTCAACAAAAACATGACTATTATGACAATATTAAGGATTTTCAAATATTTATATTATTCAATTTAATAATATTGACGTAACATACACGTGCAACGCACGTACACTTAAACTAGTATCATATAAATAGGAGAAATAAAAGAAAATACCAAAAAAATTGAATATATGGATATATTTCCACATCACCTTTTTTATGTCCTATCTTTTGATGATTAAATACGTGATTTATGAAAAAAAATGAAGGAAATAAAATTTTAAAAATGGAGAAAAAGATACTACTAATAAAAAAGAAGAAGAAAATAAAAATAAACATCCAACAACTCTATGATTGTTATTTATAGAATGCTTAATTAAGCCATAAAAATTAGGTAGAAGAAAGTTGAAGAAATATGCCATTTAAGTAGAGAATGTAAATAGGTGTAGATTTTTTGTAAGTCATAAATTATTTATTAGATGTAGTAATATGATAGAATTTATTTTAATTATTAAACAAATTGATTAATGAAAAGAATGAAGGAAAAAATTCAAAACAATAGGAGAAAAAGATAAATGCAAATACAGGACATAGAAAGGTGTCACATCGCTCTGTCTATGTATCTCCTTTATTATATATAGAAAAGGTTCTAAAATACTCTCGAATTATTGAAAATGGTATAAAAATATTCTCCATTCATCTATTGGACCTAAAATAACTTTGTGATCAATCTTTGAGTCCAAAAATACACTTGTCATCTACATTTAGGTCCAAAATGCCTTTTTCTTTAACGGAATGTTAATTAAATATTTGAAATAATTTTTTAAAACACGTAGTGATCCCTTATTGATTACAATTTAATTGTTTAAAACTAAATTTAAATAATAGACGATCTACCCCAAATTAAAAACCTGCCCCAACATTAAGCCGCCCAATATATAAGTTTTCTACTGCGTCTTGTGAGGATATTGAGAAAGGACAATGGAGCATTTAAAAGAAACCAAATTCTCAGGACTTTTGTTTATAATGAATAAGTGATATCCAATTATAAGACCATTACATGTAATTTTTGAGCTCTGTTTTACTTTACGGATTATGAGATTCAAAAGAGTACCCTCTTAGTCACAAAATATATTTACATAAATTATATTTATGAAGAAGACATCGAAAGATCTTTTTTTTTTCGAAGTCATTTCCAATAGTAAACTTCATCAATACAATGCAACGTATGTTTAAAAGTTTCCAAATCATAGTGATCTTTTATATTGGAGCGGGTTAATGTTGGGACGAATTTTAAATTTGGGGTGAGTTGTCTATTATTTAAAATTAATTTTAAATAATTAAATTGTAACCAATAAGGGGTTGCTACATATTTAAAAAAATATTTAAAATACTTAATTAATACTCAATTAAAGAAAATGACATTTTAGGACCCAAAGATAGATCACCAAGGCATTTTAGGTCCAATAGGTGGATGAATGACATTTTTGTACTATTTTCAGGGAAAAGATCCCATCCAGTAGCCTTGTGTCCAGTAATGTTCAATAACATTACTGATGGTTGCCATTTGTCCATCTAAATTTTCAATGGCTTAAATTTAATTTTGTTTTATACAATTAAAAATATTAAAATTATTATGAACACATACAATAAAAATAGCTTAATTTATGCTATCACATAAATATATATTATAATTTATTTTGAAGTAAAAATTTAAAATTATTTAATTATTACCACTTAAAAATGACAAAACACACTGTAATAAAAAGTACATACAATATATTATAAAAAATAAATATTATATTGATATATTATATCAGTAATGTTATTCAACATTACTAGACACAAGGCTACTAGATGAGATCTTTTTCCCTATTTTCAATAGTGCAAAGACATTTTAGGCCCTTTTCCAATATATATATATAGATTGGTCATGAGATTGAATAGTTGTCTCCTTATATATTATATGGTCTTAAACGATGGGTACCTCATAAACCAACTTATCACTGTGTATCGAAGTACAGAACAAGTAATTAAAATCATAGTTATATAATTAACTTCAAAATTCTGAATCTAGTTTGCATACTTAACAGGAGAAATTCAGATCATAGGAGGTCCATAGCCGCAAGCTTAGTGAAGAGTGTGTACATTCTTGAACGTGACCGCCAACAAAATCGCCAAGGTCCTAATGCCCTTGCTCCACCCTGGTGGGACTTCTTCCATTTTCGTTTAATCCAAGTCTTGGTGGACAATGAAGACCAATCTTACTTCGGCGCCATTTATGAATACAAATTTCCAAACTCCTACTACAAAAGAATGAATGATATTCAGAGTCAGAATCCACCAAAGTATGTGATTGCCTTCCGAGGCACAATTGCCAAAAAAGGGAACAGATCACAGGACTTCAAATTGGACCTCAGACTCATTCGCAACAATCTTCACAATAGCTCTCGCTTCCACATTGGCTTGCAAGTTGTGCAAAATATCATTCAGAATCATGAGGTCTCAGATATTTGGGTAGCCGGACACTCCTTAGGCTCTTCAATTGCACTACTAATCGGAAGGAGTATGGTCAAAACAGGAATCCATCTCGAAACATATCTATTCAATCCACCATTCGCGTCACTTCCAATAGAGAAAATCATAAAAAACGAGAAATTGAAGCACGGAATCCGCTTTGCTCATAGTGTGGTCACTGCAGGACTGGCTGGCGCCCTCAATAGGCCAAAAGCTCCACATAAAAGTGATCCGTTTACTCTGTTGTCTTCGTGGGTTCCTTACTTATTTGTGAATCCATCAGATCCTATATGCGCAGAATACATTGGGTATTTCGAACACAGGGAGAAGATGATTGCGATTGGAAAAGGGGAAATTGAACGAATTGCGACGCAGCATTCAATAAGAGGTATAATTATGAATGCAACAGGAAAAGAACAATCAGAACCATCACACCTACTTCCTTCAGCGTTTGTTGCTATTAATTTGAGTCCTTCTCCAGATTTCAAGAGAGCTCATGGAATACATCAATGGTGGAAGTCAGATTTACAGTGCAACCATAAACTTTACCAGTTTCGATAAGATTTGGTTAATCCATATTTATCGTCATCCATGCTGTACAAATGCTATAAATTTTAAAATTGTGAATTCCAGTCACAAAGACCGAGTTTTTTAAATTATGTTGTGTACACCATTTCATATCCCTAATGAAATGCATTAAAATGAAAAAAAAATCATTAAAATGAGAAAATTCATAATTAAGTAGGAAATTCTACTAAAATAGAAATCCTAATTAATGTAACTAAACATTCCATCCATCTCATAAAATTCATCAATTTTCTATCTCTTCACTGAAATAGAAAAACTAAATCTAAATTTAAATGTGATAAGATAAAGATATATAAATAATATTTGAATAATGTATTGTGCTTCTTCAATATACACAATATATGAATACAGTGCTCAAATATGAATATTAGGGTCACAATCGGATGGATTTGGTCAAATATGAGTGGTTTATAATGGGTCAAGACAATAAACGGGTCAAGACTCAATCCAACCCAAATTTGCTTGGGTCAAAATGGGCTGAGTAATTGGTTATATATAGAGCGGGTCAATACTCAATCCGACCCAACTTTTACTAAGTTTTACTAATTTTATTTGCTCTTTTTCAATATTTTAGTACTTAATTAAATTATATTTTTCTTTATTCTAGCTATATAAAACATATCAAATTAAGAAAAAAGTGTTTTAAAAATATCCAAGATCTCTCTCGAATCAATTCGTGTTGCATATCAATCCAATTTTAAATGGGTTGGATTGAGATGGCTTGAGCTAATAAATGAGTGGGTTGGACAAATTAAATTTAATTTTGTCACCCCTAATGTATATATTGTGTAATATACATAAGAAGTAATATTATATAGAGTATATAGTACTAATAGTTAACATACATTACAAATAATATTATAGGGTTGAACGTGGGGGCTGTTCTTATTTTACCGAAGGGGTTTAAATTAGCTCCTCCTGATCGCATTAGTTAATATACATAACAAATAATATTATATATAATATATAGTATTAGTTAATATACATAATAAATAATATTATATAGTATATAGTAGGACAATACACGTAATATATAAGTAAAATAATATATATACCTGTTCATGAAATTGTACTGGATATACCATATACTTGTTTATGGATTAGACTGATAGCGGGGTACGTTGGACTTCTCAGAAAAGTAATTAATGTGTTTTGATATACATTTTATTTCGTTACCACTAGTAATTGTAACTCCTCTTTAGCTTTTAATTCATAGCAACATTCTTCATTTATGGTATAAAAAGATCACCTATATCCTGCAAATTTAGGTTATATACTGTAGATTGTGTGATTTAATTAATGATTATAGATTATGAATATTTTACTCATTCACTAGTATTTACATAATTTTTCCAAATATGAATAGGTATTATCATGCTCCAGGAGGGTATTCTTGTCATGGTCGACACTCGAAAATTATTGTTGATCCCAAGCGAATCACTTGCCTCGATCATTTATTCAATCAACAGTAGAAGACTTAGTTTAAGCATATAGGAAACTACAACAACAAAAGACTCAGTTTATTGGTTTAGTTAAAAAAAACTTGAGTTTCATGAATATTATGCTCATTCTAGTTCATTTTGATGTGAAAGTCTTTCGTTGAGTAAGTGTAAGGACCCGGACCTCGGGAGGCCTTAACGATGCTTAAAAATCAAGTTTTCGGTGTTTTTGACCAAGATGCCCCTCCAGGGTCACTCCCACGAGTCGTGAGTGCAACCATGGAGTGACCCTTGACTTTGTTCGTGGCTTCTTGTGGCTTAAGGGAGAGTTTTAGGCTTGGTGGCCCTCCATGGCACCTCCCATGGCCCGTGGTCCTCACCACTGGCCGTGGAAGGGGCTCATGGTAGGTGCCCCAGCCTTCAAGCCAATGATTTAGCTAAGGAAGCCACCAAGGGGCCTTTGTACGGGTCGTACAAGCCACCACGGGTCATGGTGGGGTCTCGTGAGGCCCTATCTTTGGAAAAAATTTCTAGGTAACAAATCACTGTCTCAGAACTTGCATTTTTGTATGGGCACTTATCACGGATCGTGTACCTTTATACGGACCGTATGGCTTCCGTCGGTGCGACCTTAGTTAATTTTATAAGTATGGTAGTACCGTATCAACGACGAGGCATACCCACGAACAATTGTATGGTCCGTGGAGAGTTTTACGGGCCATGGTGTCCTTTCACGAGACTCTTGGATAATTTTTTTGTCCGCTTCATTAATGGTCTTTTCATAATTTTGATTTATTTTAAAGGTCTTTTAGGACCTTGGTAGCTATCTTAAACCCCTGAAAAGACCTATACTCCATCATCTTATTTCAATATCCTTAACTATACTTAGACTCTAGACATTATACTCTCCTAAAGCTCTTTTCAAGTGTGACATTGAAGATTCAATTTAGAATTCAAGAGAGGCCTTCTTCTCAAATCAATTTCTTCTTAATCCTTCTAGATTTCTCAAGGTATGTGGGATTGATTCATGATTCCCTTCCAATCATGAAGACTCAAAATTTTATTTTTTCAATTTCATGATTTTCAAGTATACTTTGCAAATGGATCTTTAAAATTATTTTTAATTTGTTAAAATTGAGCTATGGGCTGAACTTATTTATTAATTTGATGATGATTTGAATCTTATTATTATAATTTACATGGGCTTTATGAAGAATTAAATATGCATGTCCCTTTAATTTATGAATCTATGCATGGGTAAATTTAAGTATGCATAAATTATTGATTTCTTTATGGATTTCATATGATTCCTTCTTTATTATGTTATTTAATTATGAATTTCTAATATCCATGCTATTTCTTCATTCCCCGTGGCATATGCATGCATGAACATTGAGTTGTATGAGATTTATGATGTGGGGCTAAGACACAATTATGATTTTAAGCAAATATGTTTATGACATGACATGTGATCACATAATGTCTATGATATGACTTTTAAACATTTATGGGTGTTTACACCAACATGTACAAGTATGAAAGAGCTATTTCTATGCATGTATTCATGAATTGAAGTATGATTTGACTTTTTACCCTAAGTATGCATGATTATGAAGTATGTTTGGCTTTTAAGCCTAAGTATGCATGAAAATGATTTGAAAGATTTATGCCTCTTTTTCAAGCATGTATATGTATATGTATTCTCGTGGGATGTTGATTTAGCACCGAATGAGATTGGAGGTGGGGGATCGACCTAAGGGGTCCTTAAGTAAAGTTTTCTTTCTCATAACTACGTCCCAACGTAGATTCATGTTTATGCCACTTTAAGGGATGATTATGTTATGAAAATCCTTCTGAAAAGACCGGGTCATAAGGAAGATTGCCATCACACTGAAAAGACTGGGTCGAAAGGCGTGATGTAGGCTACCTTTGAAAAGTAGTCCACTCTCAACTCGATGTAGAGATATGCACAAAAAAATTCAGAAATGGCTCGTATGGTTCGAGATATCGGTTGAGGTCACATCCCAGTATATTGAAGTATTATGACATTCATGCATCATGAATTCATGTCATATTGAAGTATTATGACATTCATGTTGAATTAGGAAAAAGAAAATACCTCCAATGACCACTTGAATTCCATTCATGTTTGACTCATTCTCATTTGGGACATTCACAATTCAGGCTTTTAAATTCCATCAATGCATAAAAATATTAATTTAGATGTAATGTTCAATTAGAGTTCACGCGAATGAGGGCATGAACAATTACTGCAAGTACTTAACTCACAAACACATTAATTCATATAATAACATGCAAGAATTTGCTAGAATTTAGGATAGTTTTCAGTAACTCAATCACGAGAAACTCAGAAATTCAAACCTGACCTCAATTCTACTAGACGAAGAAGTAGGGCATGTAAGTTAACTCAATCCATATTTTGATTAGCATTACATTCCTGGAATAAAGATTAAACAGTCAGACGTTGAAGATTTGACTTGATCCTCTTGAACCCTAGTTGCTTCTTTTCTCCTTAATCCTTGTTCGCAAAGTCTTAGAGCATTAATGATAGGATCGGAAAAATACATATTGGAACAGATGTGAGATCAATTCTAATCTCAAAACGACATGGTTTAGGTGTTGGAGGGATGAAAAAAAGACTAGAATGTCCCTCAATAAAACTGAGATCAGGTAAAAAAATTAACCTGTCGTGAAACAAGTTCGCGTCGTGCACTTGTTCCGCCACAATTTTCTTTTTTCTAAAAGTTTTCGACAATAATTTTTTAACCAAAATTGGCCAAGTTCATGAGGCGGACTTGTCGCACACTCTTCTAGATAACAAAATTCACGCATAAAAAATAATTATTTGCGAACTTGGTCCACAACAATTTAATTTTTATTTTTATCTTATTCTAGATTATTTTCAACTAAAATCGTACGGAGTATTAAGATATACACTACTTATAGAGATCCACTTAAAAAGAAAATAAGTGAAATGAGAATAAACGTTTTCAACAAGTAAAATATTTGTAGTCACATAACCATTTTAACAATCAATCGAGGCATAGCAGGCATGAAGCCAATCCATACCAAGGATTATATTGAAATCAAACATTTCCAACTCAACCAAATCAACATGAGTATCCTTATGGAAAATGGTTACTACACAATTTCTATAGACTTTCTCCGCTCGTATAAATTCACCAACAGGAGTAGAAATAGAAAATGGCTCAAGCAAATATTCAGGGATAATCTCAAATCTATTTGCCATATAAGGGGATACAAATGACAA
>JBCEWC010011628.1:0-16523 GCA_038996855.1 Solanum aculeatissimum | reverse complement strand
AACTAGGATTCTATATACTATTGTTATTCCTATTCCTATTCTAAGTAGGATTGTATTTACCTATTCCTATTCTAACACTACTTTTCTGGGATTTGTAAAGTTCTTAACTTTAGCATCTTTACTGGTGTTAAGTTTTTTCTTTAATGCAATTGTTACCTTTTAAAAAAAAAACTAACTAGCATATTTACTACTGGACCACCTCTAGACATCACACGAAAAAGTGGTCCAACAAGAAGAGAGAAACAAATAGAACTGATGAGACAAATTGACAAACAACATGCACACCATTCATGAAGTCTTTGATAAAAACCTAAAAGAACACAGAGTGATCTGTTGCTAAGTGTGATTCGAAGATATTACCACTAAGGATAAACCTGAACAATAATAAAACTTGAATTAAAACAAAACAACCCAATACGAGCCTCGTAACAATTGAAAAAAGATGGGGAACCTTGGAACATCTTCAAGCATACAGACACGGAGAGGCTTCACTTCTAATGGTTCCCATTTTGTAAATTCCTGCCGCCAGTTATGCAGAACACTTACAGGCGTGACTATGAGAGCAGTTTTCAATCCTAAATCCACACTTCTCATAGCAGCATACAAGAAAGAAATCACCTGTGGAAACAATTTACATAAAATATTAACCACCAAAGGTTAGAACAACAAACTCTGCCAGTTTCTTAAACAAACATCAGTTTGAAAGTCAAAATCTGCAGAGAATAAAGCCCCCTAATTTTCAAGATTTCAAGTCAAAGTTAATCTAATTGAAGTTCTAGTTGGTAGAATACTGTTTGAAAACCTAACTTGCATGCAAGCATAAAACAAGTAAAATGAACGCAACATATAGTTCATATAAACAGTTTTTTTCTCAGCGTCTCTCCCCCTTTATTCCAAGTAAAACTATGTGTGGAAAAGGGTTAAAATGCCTTTTAACGTATTGAAATTGGTTTTTAAAAATCCCCAGTTCCACCTTTTGGACCAAACGCTTAATGTTTTCTTTAGGTTTAAAAACGCTCCCTTTTAACAGAATTATGGCATGGCATTAGTGGGTCTTCCAATTAAACTAGTTGCATTAATTTATTGGTCCACATGGATTTTTCAGCCCACCCACAGAACCCAATCCATCCATAATAAACCCAACAAACAAACCCCAAAATAATCTAACCTGTCAGTTACTTTTCATTTTAAACCTCCATTTTCAACATGTTCCCACTACTGAAATTTCCAGTATCAATCTACAAAGCTTTGAATAGGTCCTTTAATTAGAATCTAAAACATAGCTAACAAAATCATTCAATCATTCAAGTATTCAAGGTGGATAAAGCCAAATGCTTGAACCAATGGATCAATGATAAAAACAGAGGCAATCGTATACACAGAAAATGAACTCACATATCTAAATTTGACAGACATATGCCTTATCAGCCCATACTGATAGTACCAATAAAGGTCTCACTTTCTTCAATCATCCATAACTGAAATTATTTGATCTTTCATTAGACCCATCTTTTATTTTTATTTTTTTTAAAAGACAGCCGATTGCACTAATGCTCCTTCTACGCGCAGAGTCCGAGGAAGAGTCCGACCACAAGGGCCTAATGTACGCAACCTTACCTTGCATTTTTGCCTAATGTTATTTTCAAGGCTCGAAGGCATGAGACATAGTAGCAACTTTGCCAGTTATTCCAAGGCTTCCCTTCATGAGACCCATTTAAGTTTTTCATAAATTATAACCAACTACTTCTAGTAAATTAACCTTAAAATGCCAAGCATAAAAAATGAAGTTTCAATCTTCCACTTATTAAAGTTATTTTCACAGGATTAAAACACATCTTAGCTTATTTGATATATTAATCCATATTTTCGTCTTCTCCATATTCTATCATGAAAATCCAAAGGAACCTTTTTTAGCATTCAGAAATATTGGGAATATGTTCAAAATGGAGTATAAATGAAGGATTGATGGGTCAAGTTATTTTGGGATTTGCTTATTGGGTTCATTATGGATGGGTCAGGTTCTATGTATGGGTTTAAAAGTCCATGTGGACCAATAAACTAATGCCACTTGTTTAATTTAAAGACCCACTGATGCCATGTCATAATTCTGTTAAAAGAGGGCATTTGTAAACCTAAAGACTAAGTTGTGCGGACTCTTCACTTTCAATGCCGTACCCGTGTCGGATTCTCAAAAAATACACTACTTTAAAAGAATCCGACACACAAAGGTGGAAGGAGGGCCTTTTAAAACCATTTTCAATAAGTTAAGGGCATTTTTAACCCTTTTCCAAACTATCTGGAATTAGGCAGTGTTAAAAGTCAAATACAATCACACAGAAAATGAAAACTTCTAAAAGTTTAGTACTCTTAGGAAAAAACATGATAAGTTGATCAGAATCAGGACAAAAACTGGAAATAGAGCACAGAAATGTGATCATGTAATTCAGCCAAATAGTACCTGAAAAGTTAATCAGAATCAGGACAAAAACTGGAAATAGTGCACAGAAATGTGATAATGTATTTCAGCCAAATAGTACCTGAAATGTTTTACCTAGACCCATAGTATGAGCTAGGATGCAACCAAGACCTTTATCCCCAGACTTGACTTTCCTGATAGATTGAATAATATTTTCCCACATAAATCGAATCCCAGCAACCTACAATGACAAAGAGAGGCACCAACACTTACATTATCAGAAATTCCTATAGACACATAACACTATCTACACAACCAAGAGACAAATAATGAGTTTGGATGATAACAGACCAATAATGAATTTCACCATACAGCTACATAATGAGATCAACAAGACTTCACTTACCTTGAATTAGGAAAGTAAGATTAGATCTTAGTTCATATTTCCATCGAGTCATATTATGAATCAAGGAAAATCTACTAAATGAAATGTAAGATTTTAACACAAGTCAACATCCACCATGCTATCTATCTATATAAGCATCAATGTATAATCTAGCATTCAGCAACTCAGCAATTAACACACAGTAAACAGGTTCTCCAAGTTCCATGATTAAAACAATCTGTACCAGATTGGCAGATGTTGAGTAAATATGAAGGGACAGAGTGGCACTGAACTTAAAGAAGTAAACTGAAACAATGATGGGAAAACTTTTCTGATTCCATCAAGAAACTTGCAGGCAGTTGGTTGATCTGTTAAACTACCATATCAAAGAAGCAAAAAAAGAAGAAAAAAGTGAATCAAAAAGAGATGTACATCACGCCAACTTCTTTCAACTTTTTTATATATCTTTATTTTTATCCTACGTTAAACAGACTAGACACTGGTGCCAAAGTATGACTTTCTTTTTCTTTTTAATGAAAAATGTCAAATTATGATCCTTGTGAGATGTCAAATTTGGTTTAAAAATTTCAAGAATACATAGAAAGTACTAGATATGGATACAAAATATTTGCCTATGCAAACGATATGAAATTAATTGAGTTTACTAGGGTATAACTAGTATTACTAATAAAGACATGTCACTTTTTCAAACTAGGAAAAGTGGAAAACCAAGAAAAACTCTCTTTTCTGGGTAAAAAGATTGATCTTCAAACCAATCAAATGAAAACATGATCGTAATATTGAAATGTTTCCAGCCACCATCCAGCATACACCAACATGCCACTATCCCAAAATAGCAAATCTTTCAGTTCCTTCGGTTTTGGGATTTTCACATTCAAAGTAGTCTCTCTATTTTCCCCCACATCCCCTCCCCCTCCCTCTTACCAAACCATAAGATGATTTAGTTGTTTGTCTTTGCCATGGATCTTTTCAAATTTCAACCTTGCCTATCGTTAAAGTAAAGTTAAAGTAAAGGTCTTTTATGCCAAAAGTAGGAATGATTTGCCAAAAATTAATTAGTTGTAGACAAGATAGGCAAATAGGTATAATACTTTTTTACAAACTACTCTATCTTACGTTTCTTCAACTTCTTTTCCCTTGGAAAAAATAATTAAGGGATCAAACTCGCTGAGACCTTGACTGAATCAAACACAAAATTTGTACTAGTACTAGGATCTGACAAAGATCCCGCTGGCATTCAGATTATGTCAGGAGTGCTCCTTATCAAAGTGAAGAGTCAGAATAATGTAGCATTTAGCCAATAAAGAATGGAAGACCAAGGAGTTTCATCTTTGTTTTCTCTGCAGTATAAATTGGGTGTCCTAGATTACATTTACTTTGGCACAGGTCTACCTGCAGCTATGTGTAAACAACTATCAAGTACAGTAGAAAAAAGAAAAAAAAAAAAGGTACCCACTATGTACCTCGAATATTTAATAAGTCAGATTATTTTGAAATGCTATGCTTGCTCAGTATGAATACTTCATGAAAAATGAAGTGCTCATGTAACATAGGGTTGGCTGGGGATTTCCAACTGGAATGGTGTTTCTGTCATTAATAGGAGAGCAATTTGTATGAATTTGTTGACAAGTAAAATGAAAGAATGGATAAACAATAATAAGATATTGTATTGCTTCAAAGTAATTATTGAGGGTTTGTTGGTGGAGACAAAGGAACCAGAGGTTCACAGTGCCGCTCAGAAATTATGAACAGAAGGTTGTACAAAATAGAAATTTGTTCAATAAAATAACAAAGAAATTCAGTTTAACAAAACAAACAACCATTATTCCTCGAGTACACGTCTAAGAAGCATATTCTTTTCAGAGCCTAGAATAAGATGGCTTTACAAAATTTCAGAATACTTAAGTGCCCTTAAGGTGACATGTCGAAAGGCCTGGTGACCTCTAGATGTACAAGCTAGGTAGATACCAAAAGTAAAATGTTATCTTCTTTGTGTAAGGAAATAACATAAAGTGGACATGAGATAGAGAAGATCTTAGTGATGAAGCCATGAAGGGAAAAGGGAAAAAGGGAGTCAACTTTCTCATTCTTGCAACATGCCAAACTACTACTCACAAGACAGAAAACTTCAAAATATCAAAAATTTGTCGTGATGGGAAACCAGAATACTACTTGAGAGGGCAAGAAGTTAACACACACGAGATGAACTGCATAGAAGGAGACCTGGTGAGGTTTCAGTTTTTCTGAGAGGCTGCGTGGAATCCTGACAGCCACTTCCCCCTCCTCCCTCACCACATTAACTATGTAACCAGTTTCAACATCACCAAGCATTTCCAAGCTACCACTTTCATACGAATTTTTGCAACAATTCCCAGAATTCATGAACATAGTCTTGCTTGAAAATTTTGCTCCCAGAGATTTGAGGCGTTCTTGGCGTTCCTGCAAGTATACTGGGCGTTAAAAGACGCCTTGAGAAGCAAGCATCAAAAGGAAAACATGTGATTGCTTGGACTTTTACCTTTTCAATTGCAATCTTCCTTTTTGTCTCCTCCCCTAACTCAGTATCATCGAGGATTCTTCTAATTTTCTTTTTAGGCCTTCTCTTGGTGCTGCTTCAAGAAAACAGAGTCTGTCCTTTATTATATTATATTTTTAAGAAGCATAGTCCTTCCATTATTCTGTCTATTTGTAATACAGAGATGAAAACGGTAAACACGCTGGAAACTAAGGAGGCTCATCAACCATTATAGAGCATAAATACAAATATAAAACTTTTAAGTCCTTTTGGGTGCAAGAGACTTGGACCTCCATATATGAGGCAGAAAATAATTTATTTATTTTTCCGAACTAACTGTGCAACAAAATGCTTCAGGAAAACTCTCATTGGTGTCATCAACAACCGCGAGAAAAAGAGAGTAGGAGAACAGGGAACACATCAAGCATTAATACTCCCTCGTCACACACTTTTCAATTAGAAAGAGACACAGCATTTTCCAAGACATTGTTGGAACTGCTTAAAATAAAATGTATTTATCTAGAGAATGCAAACTTCTTTTGTAATATTAATATGCTACATGTTAAGAGTTCATGAAACTAAGAGTAGCTAGTTCAGGCAAACATGTTGTATGAGCTTAATTGATTGATTGGTTGTCTTGATCATGCCAAAATAGACAAAAATTAGAGCAAATCCTAAAGATATGCCACTTAATAATGTAGGATACACATTTACATGATTATCAAGTACATGGTGTACCTTCTATGCCCAGTGATATCAGCATCTGAGTTATCTGAATCCGTATCTGTACTCGAATCTACCAAACCTTGAGATTCCATGATCTTCTCCAACACTGAAACCAACGGATGCAGGATACCTGGGGAGCAACAGCAGCATTGCCAACCAGATGTTTTAATTCCCAATAAAATTTCTTCACCAAGGTTCCTCCTTATACACACACTACAAAATAGACTTTTGCATGATTTACAGCTTAACAGATCACTGCAACGCCCACACCATCTGCAGTAGCACTCTGAGCAATCAACATCCTGCACAATGTTAACGAGATATAGAGAGAAACAGGCCACTGTGAATCATTGCATCTTGTTATTGGATGGAATTTAAAATCAAAGAACATAAGTTAAAAATAGCAGGTAAAGACATGCATATCCATGATTGCAAATATCCAACACTAAAGCAATCTCCTGACACATCTAAACAGAAATTTCACAGATGCTATTAACACATAGATTGCATAAATTTGAAACTATCTTCATTATAACCGAGTAAGGATGGTTATAACTGACCTGCATCTTTGTTTTCATTGAAGTTTTGCAGTCCAGGCAAACTATAACTCTTAATAGAGGATGTGCATGCACTTCAATATCCACTTTATCACAAGCAGTACAGCGAAAATTTTGCTTCTCATGGCATGCAGGAAGGGAACTAACTGGAAGCACATTATCTCCATCCCTTCGTAGATTTGATTGATCTCCTGTCTCACTCAAATTACATGTAGGAGACAACATTTCCCCAGGAAGACTTTCCTCATCACTATCTGGTGTAATGATCCGAGACTTTTTACTTTGAGGCTCCATTTCTTCAGAGTTGTGTAAGCGTTTCAACCCTTTGGCCTTGGCATCAATTTCATGTAGACATTTTGAAACTGTGGCATCAATAACTGATGTAACTTCATTGCTTTTTGGTGCATCCCCATCATCAACAGTGGAATACTCTTTCTTGTCAAAGCCAAAATCTTGAGATAAATAACCATTAGTGTCATCTATTGTATCTTCCTGTATCTCCTCCTGGTTGAACATAACAGGCGTACCAAATGAAGTAGAATATAAAAGATGAAAAGCCAAAAACTATGAAGGGGTCGAACAAAATTAAACAGACAAGCTTATGTAATCAACTATTGTTCCAATTTGACGGAAGATTTTGCACAGCCGTTGTTACCCTCATCAACATTACTGCCTGAAGAAGAGGACTAAAGGTACAGAGTGAACGAAGACCTTGATAGTTCTTTAGTACCGTAATACAACATACCCAGTGGAATCCCACAAGTTCTTTAGTACCTTAGTCATATATAATCACAACAATACAATTTTGGATAGCATACCCACTTAAGTGCATTTCCTATACAAACTCAAATGAGTAACACAAAGTTCAGGTTAACATTCAACCTTTTTTCCTTTTGTCCAGTTATGAAGGACACATAATGCTAGCTACTCTTCAGGACTCTTACCTTCCCATTCTTCTATCCTCATTTTAATAGGCAAAAACCAAACCCCCAAGGCTCTGGCTAAGTGGTAAGACCACAGGTCGTGATGTGTAGATTAGGCGCAAGTCAAGGGCTCGCATCTTACCACAAACAAAAACTTGGTAGATCATATCAGCAACAGCAAGTAAAGTCAAGAGTAGAGGCCCATTTTCCCCCGAGTTTCAGACTATGCATCATTGGCGCTCGGTGATTTCTCTATTATAGAAGAGAGAGAGAGAGAGAGAGAGAGAGGGAGAACATTAGTTAGTCCCCATGCACGCTGTTAGTAATTCCAACCACCAGTTGATAGAAAGCACTTAAGGATTTAGAAAGGGTATTCCACCATTGGAAATTCTATCTTCTTCAAATTTCAACATTTGGGAAGAAGCTCAATAGGTAATAATCATCTATTAGAAAAAAGTTATTTATGGATATGGTTTTTGGGTTATTTAGCATCGAGAGGTAAACTCTAATCCAAAACTAGTGGTTTCATTTTTCAATCGATATGAGTAAACTAAATTATGGATTGAATCAATGATAATGAATTAGAAATTTGAATCATTGGCATCTGAGTTGATGAAATTAGGAAATTATTCATACTTGAATGAGGCAAGGATATGATAGAATTGCAAATTGTGGACTAATACAGATTGAATCGCCTTGGTAATTAGCCCTAATGGAATATAAGGTAAAACAATTGGGAATTTGACTATAGCTTGTCCTAAGTAGATAGTTACGATATTTTTCAAATAAATAACTCTCATCTTGATATTGATTGATTTTAAATTGTTGAACAAGCAAATGGTTAGCCTATAAACACAAGTTTAGGGCAAGGAAGCTAGTAATGTGATAGGTGGCTCTTCTTTAACTTGTGTTTTTCAACAATAACATGCTTTGAAAATTGTTTTCCAGCATTAAAGTAATTTATTGCATTGGAACTAGTAACACTAATGATATGTGAATAAGCAAAAAAAAAGTGATTTCTGAAAAAATGCACATATACAAGTTGATGTGTCTGTTTGTATCAAGTGCATACATTGAGATGCTTATATGGGTAGCAACATTGCTAGATTACCATTATTTAACAACAGAGATTGTTAGGCCTAGTGCACCTTGTATATAATGATGATACAATGTTGTGCCTCCAATTTTAAGAGGAACAGAACTCGCAACAAGTGTCGTATGCACTAAAATTTAACTAGACAACTACATTGATGACTACAATGATGGTTCAGTATCAATCCTAGCGTTGGGTTATAACTTGATATGTAAAACTATTTTAATGAAAATGCAAGTACTACTTGTGTCAATTAATAAGTAATGCTAACTTTTATGCCGTGTAACTTTGATTTGGAAGGAGCATGTTTTACATATTGTATATGTATGTATATACTATTCCCTGATAAAACGGCCAAGGATGTGGCCTAGTGGTGAATGAAGTGGTAGAGAGACATGAATTCTCAAGTTCAAATACTAGTGGAGACAAAAAACACTAGGTGATTCTTCTCATCTATTCTAACCTTGGTGAATAGAGTTTCCTAGTACCTATTATTGGTGGGAGGTGCGAAGTATCCCATGAAATTAGTTGAGGTGCGTGAAAACTGATCTAGACACCACCGTCATCATAAAATGGCTACGGTTAAGCTATCCACTCCACAGACGACATGACTAACCTCCTCTTCTCATTATATAGAGACTCCCCAGTTGATGTGGGAGCTACTACCCCAAATATGTGACCACTAGTAGAGAGTTCCCTAAGAGTAAGCCTCACACTTGCTGCGCATGGGCAGTATATTTTTTTTATTTTGTTAGACCTTTCCTTGTAAGATTTTCTGAACATATTTCTAGAGTTATGCCTCCACTAGTCAGTCTTGAAGATTCAAGAACTGATTTTACGAATTTGGTGTCTGTTGATTATTAGAAAGGGCAAGCCAGTGCACTAAAACTTCCGCTATGTGCAGAGTCCGGGGAAGGGCCCGACAACTAGGGTCTATTGTACGCAGTCTTACCTTGCATTTCTACCAGAGGCTATTTCTAAGGCTTGACCTCCTGGTCAGAGGCTGTTTGTTGATTATTGAAAAACAATTGTTAGTGCCATTGTGTTGTGCTGATTAATCCGTTGACAACACGATGGGAATGCTCTGGGTGCAGAGGAGACAATCGGACTTTTGTCGTGAACATGGATAGGCTGGCGAGGTGAGCCAAGCTTAAGCACCGTTCACGGCACATAAACTGGGTTGCGATGTGAAGCCCCTCTGCTTCATGGAATTAGTGAATTTCCAGAGTCAGATTTTTTGCTCATAATAGTTCACCCTCAAGTGCAACGGTTCAGGTCCTTCACAGATGACAACTTCTAGAAACTTATTAGATACTAAAAAGATAGTTTAAAGCATGCTAATTACCAATTTCTTTCTGTTCTTGTGCCTTCTCTGTTTTAAACATCTCCTAAGCTTCAGATCAGTTTTTAGATCATCTTCCTCTTTAACCTGGAAGACAGAGAAGTAAAGAGAAGAGTTGGTAACAATGGAATCAACAGCCCAGTGACAACACTAGAAGTTACGGCTCATCAGCAGAAAAATTGAAATAAGATAAAGCAGACATTGGCCTCTTTAAAAGAAAAAGAAAAGAATGTGTTAGGAGAAACAAGAGAAAAAAGAAAAGAAATGCAATGAACATCTCATCCGGCTCCATATTTTCAAGAAATGAAGTATCAATGTCAAAGAAAAGAACTAGAATATACCATTCACAAACCTTCTTAAACTTCCTCTTCTGCTCTTCAGAAAGATTTAGCTCTCTTTCATTTGCAATGGCATCTGCAACAAACGGATCACCAGAACTGTCTTCAATATCATCAATCTCCTCGACCTGTGATTGGGTTGCATATAAGACAAATGATTCATCTTAAGTATTTTTCAAGACAAATAAAACAAGGATCCTCTTAAGTAAACAATGGCATATAGGAAACACAGTACTGTTACAACACGGCAAAAAGTTTCTAGAATTTAGAATACCAAGGTTTTTTTTTTTAAAATCAAGAATACCATTGTAAGTTCACAGTATACTTGTCATAACACTGGTATAAATCAGGAAACAATTCATAAAATGCCCACTTGACAATCATGAAAGCACATTAACACCAAGCCTCATAGAGACTACAGGGTCTCATCCCTGCTTCAACCATGAGATACGGAGACAGCATCGTAGCATGAAATGAGTAAATGCCAAGTGCTCTCTTTGTTTGCTAGTCCTCCTTCCAAAGCATTGCATAAATGAAGAGAGTGACCCTAGGAGAGGAGGCAATCTCTGACATTTTACTTATACTTTACTCTCAACTTTGAGAATTTCAACTTATATCAAAGCCGAATTAGTGAGATCAAGGATGATTAAGAAGTGAATAAGCAAGCAAAGAACCCAATCAAGCAAATCGAATGTCCTTGACTGGGCACAGCAAGCAGTTTTCTTTAAGGAAAAAGTGGCATCGTTGACTCCAGAGAAACAAGTGAAGGGTTGTTGGCAAGCAACACCAGCACCATCATATGTCCAAGTCTTCGTCTATTGGTGGATCGTACTATGAGTAAGTCTTGCAAATAAAGAAGAAAAGAGATGGAATAAGTTGTACTCACTGGTTTTACTAAGAAATTATTGGGAGAAGGATAGTGCACCATCCATTAATCCAATCGTACTATATATGTCTACCCTATCCTGCCGAGTAAGAAGGTAGCCTTCATTCAATAAAATACCATCCTAAAAGAGAATCAGTGCTCAAGAATACAATGACTCTATCCTTCCGGAAAAAGTCTTGATCTTCTGGAGGCCAAGCCTTTCCTGAAGAAGCCATCAATTGCTTAAAGAGGCTATCCATCTATTGCGACTCTTTCATATGAGTTCTTCAGATTTCTCATAGCCTTTTCATGGATTAGCATCTTGAGGTCCTTTGATGGGCATAAAGAAATCGTCTTAGTAGCAACCACCAAACAAACAGAATAATGATTAGCTTCGCAGCAGGTCTACAAGCAAGGTAAGTAGGTCCATTACTAGCTAGCTCCGAACCAAAAAAAAACTGACAGGTTTTATCTAAGATCGTAGATGCTAGCTCCCCAGACATAGACTACATACAAGGTAGTACTCCAAAGTAAACAGAATAACTTCAAAGAAAAATAATACAAATTTTAATAAATTGACAGATTAAATGGAAATTAGTTGCCTTCTTATAAATAAGCTTTCATTATTCCTTTAAGGATCATTGATTGCTGAACAAGTTATACTAGGATTATAATGTGAGCTTTTTTATGAAATTGTTATTTTTTTGTTGTTTTATCCAAGATTAGTTCGGTGATTGTATTCCACATTAATGTGCCCTCATAGTCTTATTTTAATCCTTTTCTATAATCTATTACCCCATTTTCTACATCAACATCTTTTTTGGACTCTCAAGTTTAGAAGTTTGTTACAACAAAACAACTACTACTACGCCTCAATCCCAAGAAAGTTGGGGTTGGCTTTATGAATCCTTACTGTTTTCACACTAAAAAATTAAGCTTGCTAAGTCCATTACAAAAAATTAGCTTCTACCTTCTCTAACACTAAAGTTCTCTATATTTCAACTTGCATATAAAACTCTGGCAAGACCAAAAGGCTCCAAGTGAACATTGGAGCTTAAGTAAACATACTAACATTACTGGACCAAAAGTCGCCTACTGAACATTACAGCTAAAGCAAACATACTGACATCACTAAAACCTAATCACAATTGATTAGAATAGCTATATAGATCTTTTACTTTCACTACGTTCTATTTTAAGCTAGATCCACATGGGTTACAAGAGATTGTGGCTCCTTCGTGAAAACTTGTTTCCATGTTATTTTAGGTCTAACCGATCCCTTTCTAACAAATTTTAATTTCACCTCCACAAAAACGATGCATCTAGAGGTCGGCATAAGACATGACGAAATCAATTTAAGCAACACTCTCACTTTCTCCTCTACATGTACTACTTACACCTGTTGAAGCATGTGATCATTTTAAGTCTTATCCAGTAATAACCATACATCTACCTTAATATTCACATTTTTGTGACACTCATCTTGTGAGTATTTTGAACTTTACAAGACCATTATTCACTATCATAAAAAACATTGTTAGTCTTATCCGTGTATCACATAACACCATCTCATTTTACTTGTGACATATCTTCTTTTATTTCTCTTAGAACATCAAGACTAGATATCTGAATTAGTTTGCATTTAGGCACCGCAGTTCACAACTTGTCTCGCCTCAAATTACTTTTGTTATCGTGACTAAACTTGCAGTGCATATAGTGTTACTTCTACAGTTTTACCTATTCTAAATCCTTTGCTCTCTAGAGTAGATCTCAACAGTTCAAGTTACTGGTTAACAATCTTGCTTGTTTTGCCAATAAGCAGAATATTGTTTGAAAATAGCATACAACGGCCCAATTATGTCGGCATCTAAATGGCCCCGGAAACACATCTGGAAGGCCAAGATCCCACACAAAGTGGCCTGGTTTGTGTGGTTGTTGGTTAAGGAAGCTGTGTTGACGCAGGAGAATTTGATGAAGAGGGGGATTCCATTATGTTCTAGGTGTTTTTTTTTGTGGGGAAACGGCAGAGACTGTCAATCACTTATTCATCCGGTGCAAGGTCACTGGCCAATTGTGGAGTCTATTCCTAAGGCTCAAAAACATCTCGTGGGCCATGCCTGGTAGGATTTCAGAGGCCTTAAACAGTTGGGAAGAAGCAGGATTACAAGCAAAGAACAGAAGCAATTGGAGAATTATTCCTGCTACTATTTGGTGGACTATTTGGAAAGAGAAAAATCTTATCTTAGAGTTTTTGAGAATAGGGAGAGTAATATGGAGCAAGTTTTTGTATTCTAACTTTGTGTTTTTGGTGTAATCAGATTTACTCGGATGACACTGTCTCTATCATTGATGGTTTAGACTCATTATAGAGATAGGACAATGCCTTTAGTGTTCTTTATGTAAATATGGTTTTCAGTACAACCATGTACTACAACTACAACAACATACCCAGTGAAATCCCACCTGTACTGATTTATGAAAATAGAAACAGTTACCAATTTCCAAAAAAAAAAAAAAAAGCATACAATGGAATCTCATCTTATGTATTATTACCTAGCTCATCCATAACTAGGGTAAACAAGAATGAGCTAAACGTCAATACCCTTGCTAGCTTTGTCAATTAGCAAATATCATCTGCCAGCACCATATGCCATGTAACCTCATAGTGTACATTGTTAGCTAGCTCAAACATTACTAGGGTAAATATAGGATGATCCCTAGTTTAAATCCACAGTCATGGAAACTCATTTATACCTTCTACCAATGTTCTTTACACCATGATGGTTCCTTTGTGCATACCTTTTATGGCATTTAAGGGATGGGTTGGAAAAATTAAAGACAACTTTACTTGGATAGGGTTTTGATTGGTCTATTCTTTATTTGGTGATTGGAAAGGACAGTGCTTGTGCATGATATAGAAAGAGAAGGCGGAATCATCAAATGATGAAGAGAGGTGGCTCCGCAAGGAAGGAATGGGATCGAGGATGGCTTCTATGTTGGCAGAATGAAGAGCTTCATTTGTCATAATTACTATAAATATAACTCTACCTATAACCAAAGAAAGCATATTCCTTTTTTAACTCTAATAAAACAAAATAAGACTTGCAGTAATTTTTACCAAAAACAAAAATAGTCAAATGATGCATTAAAATATCATTTTGGATTGATTATATTGTTAAAAACTACAAATACATTAAAAAATTATTAATTAACATAAATATATTAAAAGATTACTAATATAAATCCCTTAAAAGAAAATACATTCATTTTTTAAAATGTCTAAACTTAAATAATGTCTTTAGAAAAAATGTCAAGCTAACTTTTTAACTTTCAAGGCACATCTCCGAATAAAATTTAAACTCCCCTCTACCAAACTCTCTCTCCCCACCTCCGGTGGTCCTTCTGACCACCGGAAATCCTAGCCCTTTCCTTCCTTCTCTCTTTCCTTCTCTATTTCTTTCTGCCCCTTTCCATAAAATGGAGAACACCATATATTTAGCAGTGGAATTCAAATCATATGACCAGGAGAGGATATCAGGGACGACAGGATTATGGTACGAATGGACTGAAAGAAGTAGAAGCAAGATTTCCAGGACTTCCTTCAACAAAAGGTCGATGGAATGGATAGTGCAGGTCTTGGAAGAGGCATCTAAGATGAAAGGAAATGTTGTCACTAGATGGAAGAAAGCAGAAAATTTGTCTGAAATTTTCATAGCCTGCAACTACAAGTTTGGCGCTACATCAGTCTGATAAATGTAAGCGGAAGGTGGGAGCTTTTCAATGCCTCTGCGACCCTCGCTGAGGTTAGAAGGTGGTGCAATAACAACTGGAAACAAGCTCATGGTCTAAACATTTATGAGATGGGGAATGGTCTCTTTTTACTGGAGTTCTCTTCCAAATTCATAGCAAAGCAGGTCATGGAAGGAGACTGGATAACGACGGAGGAGCCCTTCCATTTGAATATCAGAATCATCAAATAGACCCAAAACGACATGGGTAAGGATCATAGGTCTTCCACTCCACCTCTGGTCTAAAAGAATCTTCAAGATCATCGAAGAATATTGTGGTGGCTGGGCTGAAATGGAGGAAGAAACCATGCTACAGAATCACATCAAATGGGCTAGATTCAAAGTTCATGGCAATGGAAGTAATATTCCGAAGGAGATGTCGATCGAAAACAGAGGGACCTTATTCACGATGCAACTTTGGGCAAAAGCTCCGGCGAGGGTAGCTATCAGAGCAAAAGGACCGACTAACTCTTTAACCCAACAGTTCACACAAGAAAATCCACTGGGCAAAAAGAGGGGTGATACGGAGGAAAAGGTGTTAGGGGCACGTGACGGATCACGTGGGTCAACCTGGATATCTGAGGACCAAACTGTGGATTTATTGAAAAGAGCTAAACAGGCCCAGACATGGAGGGAAAATTGTTTTGGGCCAACAACCATTTTGGGCTTGAGACACAGGAAATTCTAAAACCCTTTTGGATTTAAATGAGAACACACAAGAGGACCAAATTAAAGACATAAATGGGCTTTCAGCCATTAAGTTTTTAGCTTCTCAGTTTTTGGAAGCAATCAAAACATGGGAAAATTCCGCAGAGGAAATAACGAAGGAGAAGATGGCAGGAGGAAGAGTAGCAAGTGAGAATAAAGACATGCAAACCCAAAATCCAAAACAGACCATTGAATTAAGTAGCACGAGTGAACATTCTGAAGAAGAGATTACAACCAAAGATTTAACAAATCCTTGATGCTTAACCAATGGCCATGCAGAATTTGGCAGAGGAAGAACTGGCCGAAACGGAGGCATCAAATTGGATCAACTCAGATATATTGGAGCTGAGCAACACGTATGGGATAGCATTTGAAGGATTTGAGAAGGAGACACTTCCATTACTCATGAGAATTGATGAAAGGAAAATAGAGCTTTGATAACAAGAAACAGGGGAAAGCTATTACCACCCCTAAAAGCAGGGGCATAGGTAAGAATGAACTGAAGAAGCTTCAATCTATTCTCAAACAAAGAGGTTGAAGGTGTTAGAAACAGAGAGTGGGGGGTAGGGGTGGGGGTTTGAATCTGACCTCATAAAACGTGAAAGGTCTTAATAACAACAACAATAAGAACCTGGTTAAGACATGTTTACAAAAAATGAAAAGGGGATGTAGTGAATAAGGGGATTGAGGGGATTACATATCAACTGTGGCCTTGCAGATGGATGAGACTTGGATTTATTGAGGTAAATGGAAGCAAGGGGGAATACTTCTTGTGAGAAATATAGGAGAAAATATTATTGAATTGTTGTCTACATTATTACATTGAGACCCTATTTATAATACTAT
>JBCEWC010011627.1:0-16524 GCA_038996855.1 Solanum aculeatissimum | reverse complement strand
AAGTGATAACACAGTCAATCACAAGAATAACATTATGCCACACAAGAATATGCAAGAATGAGATGCAAATGCTTATGTAATAATCGCCGGCAATGATCTCGGCCTCAGTATCACAATATCGCCGGCAATGACCTCGACATCACAGTATCACAATATCACCGGCAATGACCTCGGCATCACATCTCGACCGGTAAAGACCTCGACCTCAATATCACAATATCGCCGGTAATGACCTCGGCATCACGTCTCGACCGGTAAAGACCTCGGCCTCAGTATCACAGTATCGTCGAAAATGACCTCGGCATCACATCTCGACCGGTAAAGACCTCGGCCCCAATATTACAGTATCGTCGGAAATGACCTCGGCATCACATCTCGACCGGTAAATACCTCGGCCCCAATATCACAATATCGATATATAAACAAATTGTCTTTTGTTATCTATTTTTCATCATCAAGATTATTCAACAAGTACAAGTCAATCTATCCCCAAGTCTCATTACTTTAAATACAAACAACAAGGAAAATACGTGTATCTATATACTTAACCAAGGTTAAGAAATTCACTTGCCTCAATTAATTGAATTATCGCTCCGAAACTTGAGTCTTTCATAATTCTTTTGGATGGTCAAAATCTATTCAAATACATAATCTACGTAAGAATACGAATCCAATGACACCCATATTGCTATATTTATTTTTCGGTTCAAAAGTCGGGTCAAAACGTCATCCCGAGCCCTCGAATTCGAATCTGAAATTTTCTTTCAAAATATATTTTCTCATAATAAAATAAACTTGTACGTCAAATTTCAGCAAAAACAGATTGCAATTCGACCCCCAAATCAAGATTCTATTCTAAGAACCCTAGGATATATTTTCATAAATTATACATGTTTCTATCCTAAAAATCTATTCATAATATTAAAAAAACTTACTAGAAAGGACAGGGATAATTACCTTGACGATTTAGGACGAAAATCCCAAATTTTCTTCTCTTCTTTTTCTTTATTCGTCTCTCTGCGCGTTGTTTCTTTCTTCTCCGTATTGTCGTTCGGCGTTGTCGTTTGTTTCGCTTCTCATATGTTTTCATTGGAAAGGGCTGCGCAGCAACCCTTTATTCTTATTCTTATTGTTTTTTATTTTTATTTTCTTATTTATTTATTTTATATACTAAAAGTGATAAATTCTATTAACCTATTTTTAATAAATATGATATAAATAATATAGGGTATTAACTAAATTATTACTTTAGTCTACTAACTATATTAATTATCTAAAAATTATTCTTTAACTAAATAATCGTAAGTACTAAACAGTCTAAATTTTTTAATTTAAAATTTACGAAAATGATCTTTTATGAAAAAGTGTGAACTTATTCTCAAAATCACCTAACGGGTCATTATTGACTCATTTCTATCTAGAGATCCAGAAGACACTACGAAGAATGGCCCAGGACAACGTTAACAATGTGGCAAACCTTGCACTCAATCTGAATAATGATGACCCACCACCACTCGAGGATGTGAATCCACTCGCACCATATGATCTCCAAGCTGCTGCTAATGCATGGAATCAATATAGGCTTAATCCTATGGCGGTGGATCCCGCCTGAGGTATTGTGTTACCTCCCTTACAGGAGGATACCAAGTTTGTCGTGTCAAGTGGGTTGTTACATATGTTGTAGAATAGAGGGTTGTTCACGGTCTTACCATCAAAGGATATGCATAATTACTTTTTAGAACCAATGGAACCATCAAAAATTCAATTCAACCACCCAAACTCAAAATGTTTATCAACGTCAAACCTAAGTCAAATTTTAACTAAATTTCCAACTTCGAACCTAAAATCCACTTATCAACTCCAAATCTAATTCCAACAACTCTTCTAGATCAATTTCTATATTTCAAAACTGATGTAATCGATAAAATTTTGTTCTGAGACCCGAATATCTAGATGACTCAAAAATTCAAAATTAGACAACTTAAGCTTTCAAAATTCAATTCTTTAACAAAAACTCAACTTTTTACAAGATGTACAAAAATTAACTTTCAAAATCAATCAAACATGACTCGAGGCAGTTGTCGAGGGGGAGAGAGGGGTTAAAATGATAATTTTTTTAAAAATATCAAAAATGACCTTCAAGGTCATTACAACATCGAACTTTCTATTGCTTCCTAACACACATAGAAGGAAATACAAGGTTCAATAACCTCAACTAAGGTTTAGAAATTTACTTGCCACAAATCAATCAAAAATCTACTCCAACACTTTTGCCTTTCCCATTCACTGAACCTCTAATTCAATAAATTTTATCCAAATATGGAATCACAATAAGAATATGAGAACAATGATACTCAAATCAAAATTTTCAAAAATCAACTCCAAAATCAACATTGATAAAGTAATTACAAAGTGAAAAATTAATACATAATTGCGTTACTCCAAAAATTTGAAAACCAACAGTGAAAAACAATTTGAAATTGAATGTGAAATCAATCCCTAATCATTAATTTATCGAAACTTGAAGTTCTTGAGAAAAAAATTCAAATATCCAGTCCAAAATCGTGATTAAAATCTAAAATATTTCTTGAGAAATACCTTATCATACTTACCAAAGTTCAAATATGAAATTTTATTACAAAACAAAGTTATAATCGATCTTAAAATCCTCAATTTATCAAATTTTAACTTTACCGATAAAACCCCAAATTGTACGCAGTCAAAATGATGTAAATAATTGATGAATCAACATGTTTATACCAAAATCAATTTTTTCATAATATAAGGATCCTAAATATACCTTTTTCATAAAAAATAAAGTCCAAATGAAGAAAAATTCAATTTTCTCCAAGAAATTTATGGATAGAGAGATAAAACTAAATGAGAAATCAGGAGAAAATGCTAAAATGGGGATTGAAAACTAACCCCCATATTAAATTGAGAAGAATGCTGCAAGAGTCACTTTATTCCGAGTTCTAGAATTCTCAACATGCTCAAAATACAAAATAAACACAGTCGAAAATTTAAAATATTAGTACAATCGCATTTTCACACCAAATCAACAACTAATTCTTTACTAAAAATGTCATAACTTTCTCGTACGGTAGTGAAATGACCCGATTCTTTTTTCTAAATGTCTTAAATCATGATACAGACATGTTCCTTCAATAAAAACTCAATTCCATACTCGTTTTTCTAATCAAATATCATTTCTGCTCAATAAATAATTATTTCATATTTTACAATAAAAGTTCAATCTTGACTTAGCGAAAATGCACCAAACGTTGCGAATTAATCTTACACTTTATGCTCAAAATTTCAAGAGTTTTAGAATTATTTTCAATCTTTAAAACTAATAATGAATCCTTTAGTTGTCACAATTTGCTGAAACAACATCAGAGCATCCAAGAAACTTAAAAATTCACTCAAAACTCATTATGCACTTCCCGTATACAAATCAAATACGTTACTAGCTTGATAATGACATTTCAGACTCAACAGAATTATTAGAACACGAATTGAGGTCTCCATTACTCAAAATTCATTTAGTCGCAATTAGACCAACTTAAGGCTCAAAAGATCGAAATGCTCTCGAAACGCCCAAATAATATACTAAAACTCTTTCTAGGCTTAAAATCACTTATGAATCCATCAGAATCATCATAAATTTAATTCAAGCATCAAAATTCAAAATGCTGACCAAAATCAAATCTTGATCCAATTTAACTCAAACTTCCAACGTAAAGACCCCAAATTCATAAAACAACTCCGAATTTAAAAGCGACGACTCTCCTAGTATGAATTTCACATTTCAGAGCTGATGAAATTGATAGAATTTCATTTCGAGGCTTGTAGCTCCAGTTGACACTAAAAATCACTTTTTAGCAACTTAACCCTTCAAAAACTCAAAATTTCAACATTTCACATCTTTTTAATAAAAATTCAAAATTAAATTCATAAACAAATCAAACATGACTTGGAGCAACTATTGGAAGGGGTAAAATGACAATTTTAATTTTTCAAAAATGATCTTCAGGGTTATTACAATTTGATAATTTCATTTTGTGATTTGAAATCATAAGATAAAATTAGCTTTTGAACATGCGATATCATCTCATAATTAAAAATCATGAGATGATATCCCAAAATTTTCAAAAAGTTTGATTTAAAAATTTTATATCACGATTTTACATTTTTCAAATACAAATATTGATCCACTAGTTTATATTTTTGTGAAAAAGAAAAACTATCATTTTATATATAAATAATTTTTGCAAGAATGTCAAAGGAATAATAAAAAAATTCACGATTATAAACATGATAATATTATACTAATGTTATTGACCAACAAACTACTCATACTAAAGAGTAGTACACACTACAAGTCATATTTAGTTTTAATTTTTTATTGATCTAAGTTCGATCAATAAATAATATATATATTTTAAAAATAATTTTGTGAAATTGTATTTTACTTTTATATGAATTTTTACTTATTTAATAAAATTATATCAAGAATTAAAATAATTTTAAAAAATTATGAAATAAAAAAAAAATACAACTCAAAAATTCAAATTATATATTCACCCAAAATGTAAAGAGTACTTCAACCAAGATTTTATGCCGCACGACCAAACAGGGCCGAGGATAAAATAAGGATGAAAAATAGGGAAATTTGAAGGTCCGTGGCCGTGTGCATGACCTCCCAAACAAATCTTAAAATCCCGCCAATATGAAATCAGCGCAAACATTCGATTTTTGAAATCCTGGGCAGCGTCTCATAGTTTTTCCTATAAAATTATGAGTTCAATCCCTCAACACAGACTGCTTCTTTCAATTGTTTTGATTTCCTTATCGTGAAAGATTTTACCTTTTCTGTCAGAATCTAGGGTTTGCTTTACCGGAATGAATTTGGGCGATCTTAATAAGGTATGGGAAATCAAAGCTCTGAAGCGTAAACCCAAACATGAAGAAGCTAACAAGATTCTTGAGAGAATTGCTAAACAGGTTCAGCCTATCATGCGTAAACATAGCTGGAGAGTTAAACTTCTCTCTGAATTCTGGTATATTTCTGTATCCTCTGCCTGATAAATTTTCTCCATTGGGAAAATGATTTAACAAAGTAAATTTTGAATGTTCGCAGCCCAAAAAGAACAGCGCTTTTGGGGTTGAATGTAGGAGCTGGGATAAATGTAAAGTTGAGGCTTCGAAGACCGAACAATGATGAGGAGTTTTACCCTTATAATGAAGTTCTGGATACCATGCTTCATGAGCTTTGCCATAATGCTCATGGTCCGCACAATGCCAGTTTCTACAAACTCTGGGATGAACTTAGAAAGGTAAATTGCAAATAAGCATGGTTAGGTCTGTAATTTATTTAAGTCCAGCATTCTAATTTTTTTGGTCAGAGCCTCTAATGTAACCAATGTTATACATGGAGCTGCCAGTTCAATTCCCAAATGCTTGTCAAGTTCATGGAAAATATAATTGATTAACTTCCTTTCTATAGTTAAGAATGACGGCCTACTATTACAAGTTAAATTAGTTACTTAGCCTTTGTTGTGAAGGTTTCAAATTTAGTGCTAAGATTCAGTTGTGGTTAAGAATTGATAGTTTTGTGTTATTTAAAAAACTTGTATACTTTTTTGTTGGCTTTTTGTTAAGTGGTTTGACTTCATAATATTCATATTTTTTTGTAAGTACTATTAGAATGATAATTTAAGTTCCTGAAAATCATATTAGATAACTCTTGACTTAGATTTTTATGGACTGAATTTAGCTTGATGAGGCAATGGAAACATGAACTTGCATTAGTTACCTGAGATTGTAATCTACTTTTTGGAGTTATTGCAATTGGAAACACCTAATGAATTTGTTTCATTTTCCTTCAGATAATTAAACCAATTTTAATAGCCAGGGCTACAAAAAGAAGACAGAAAAATCATTATACGTCTAGAACGTCAAATTTTTATGTTAAACCTACCCTGTTTTGCAAAGCAAATGCCAAGACAGAACCCAATTTGAATTCGTTCTGAAGTATGTTGACCCTTTTTTGTTAACTTTCACACAGCATAAAATCTTTGTGAATCTTGGTAGTAATATCTATCTCAAAGCTGTTTTCGAGACATGTTATCTTTCTTTTTTTTTTTTAATATATAACTATGGTGTTCGGCCTTGCTTGTGCGTACCTCGGCTAATTCTATGGGACACCTGCTACCTCCCACCAACAATATGTACCGGAGACATGATATCATTATCAACCAGACATTCAAATGTCACGGAAGCTAGAACTTATCATTATAGAAAAAGGTGGCTGTTTGGTTATGTTCATCTTGTGCAGATATAGTTTCGGAAATGCATATAATACAAACTTACGATATATTTTTTAATCATATTGATACAATACTAATTGATGTTCTATAATATATTAAATTAACTTGTTCTTTGTATTTAGTAATATCATCAAAAGAATATTGAATGTTATAACTGCAAAAGAAATGGAAAATACATAATTAAATTCGAGATGTCTAAATCTAGTTCGACATGACATAATGTAGAAGAAGCATCAATGTCAGACATTGCTCCTGAACCCCAGAAATTGAAGCCATGATGATTGAAGCTTTCTGCCATTTATTACTAGGTACAGCTTCAAGGAAAAAAGATGCATGTTTATGTTGAACTGATAAAGAATAAAACTTATGATGCTCTCTTTCTTCTTTTTGTGTACTATTGGCTTTTGCTGCCATGAAAATTTATGGTCTTCTTTTTGGATAGGAATGTGAAGATTTAATTGCTAAAGGGATAAGTGGCACAGGAGAAGGGTTTGATCTCCACGGAAGGCAATTAGGGGGTCGTCACCCCAAGCCATCCATGTCGTCTCTCCGCCAAACTGCTGCAGCTGCTGCTGAAAATCGAGCACGTCTTAAATCCTTGCTACCATCTGGCCCTAGACGCCTGGGTGGTGACCATTCAATCAAGTCTGCACTTACTCCAATTCAAGCTGCAGCCATGGCTGCAGAAAGGAGATTACAGGATAATATTTGGTGTGGTTCTGAATCGTGCGACTTATCTGACTTAGATGAAACTTCTGATTCATTGCCTGAGCCTTTACCACTAGGGCATACTTCTGATAGATCAAAGCTTTCAAATGGGTTTGATGCACTGCCTTCCAAGGTAACATCTCGAAAAAGAAGTCGAG
The DNA here is from genome assembly GCA_038996855.1 of Solanum aculeatissimum. Classification (NCBI taxonomy): domain Eukaryota; kingdom Viridiplantae; phylum Streptophyta; class Magnoliopsida; order Solanales; family Solanaceae; genus Solanum; species Solanum aculeatissimum. Next base: position 9,326 of record JBCEWC010011627.1, on the reverse strand, counting down.
AATCGAATTCTGTATCATCTTCAAGGCCCTTGCATGGCCATACTGTGGCTAAACCATTATCTAAGCCCCTGTCTAACCATGATAAAGAAATTGCTCACACAGTTGGTCAGGCTGAAGGGAACTCTCATAGTCTGCCATCAAGAGTTTTTTTAGAGTCTTTTGTTGATTTAAGTGGCAATGCTTCGAATTCTACATCAATGCATGGCCATGATGACTCACACAGTCCCAATGAATCAATGATGTGGCAATGTTTAACGTGCACGCTGTTGAACCCAGTATGTTTTTCCCCTTTATAGTTTAATCTGAGAACTTTTCTCTTAGTTTACTTTCTCTCTCGATAAGCATTGACTTCTTTGTGCTAGATGAATTTGCACTTCTGGAAATTGTGCAGAAAAATTATGCTTTTACTGTAGCTTTCTTGCGTAAGCTCCTAACCCAATAGGCATTGGTTTACAGTTAAAGTCATATTTAAAAGTTGCACTACTTAAAATCAATGAAAGTGTGAGTTCTGCTATCTGAGGAGACTTCAGTCTGCGACCTTTTATGCTGAATATGTGGTAGAGGCATTATGATTTACTACTGATGTAATATTTTTGAAGAATCAAACAAATAAATATCTCATTGTAGATGTCAGGTTGTGTTGGTGACCTGATTAGTGTGTGCTTGGACCCATTTCCAGACACTTTGGTATTCATCTGGCATCCTAACCAATTTGCATTAAAGTGGAAAAGCTTGATGATTGTTGACTTCTTGTTCTTTTCATTACTGTTGTTTAATGGTTGTAAGTTTGTGAAATTCGTATAATGTCTTATTTCTCCTGTTTATAAGCAGAATATAACTAATAATTGTGTTTTTCCTTAGGCTGTCCTCTTCAGTTTTTTACTTCTTCTGTTGGTTTCTATTAGTTTCTAGTCTTCTTCCACTTCTTGGAGTTAACTTCTCTTTTATATTCATCAATATTATGTGCAGCCATTAGCTCCTGTGTGCAAACTTTGCCAAACCCAAAAGCCCAAAGATGTGGATGGCAGAAATAGTATGTGGTCATGCAAATTCTGTACCCTGGATAACAGTCTGAAGTTGGATCATTGCACAGCCTGTGGAGAATGGAGATATTCTCACGGCCCTCCTGTAGCAACACCAGCACCCAATCTTGGCACTTGACGTGAACATGAATTGTGGGAACTCACATTTTTCTCTGGAAATAGTCACTCCAGTTTGTTGATGTCAATTTTGCGTTGCCCATCAATTGATCAAGTATACAAGAATTCACCTAATTTGATAAACTGGAAAAGCTTTTTGTCTTTGCTAATTGTGCTAAGGTGGCAATTTACTTGTGAATCTCCAACAGAAGCTTGTTTATACCCATGCTTTCCTCTCAATTTTCTTTATGTCAATTTCTTTTTATCAAGAAATATAGTATTCACATTTGGAAATAAAGAACCAATATATCAGCAATATGTTTTTGTTATTTTTGGTAGAGTTGAACATGTCTTGAAAGATGTAGATACGGAAATACTCTTTGGAAGATGTTCACCTCCTCCCTGTGGCAGACCTCCCAAATATTCCTTGAGCATCTTAGAAGATTGTAGGTTCCTTCTGTAGAGAAAGAACATTGCAGCACTGTGTGGCAGAGAAATGGATGTGCTGATTTTGTCTCAAATTTAGATGCTGAGGGTGCCTACTAAAGGAATGGCAATTGGACAGAGCATGCCTCACTGTCGGTTTTATTGGCATGAATTAACTTTTAGTATGTGTACGGAGGGAGTTGTGCATTTTAGCTTTGACGAATAGAGAGGAGAATACTACATTTTTAACTTGGCTTCCTTGGATAATCATTTTTTTTTATAGTGAATGCATGCAGGTTCTCCACAGGACTTGAGGATCTTTCTCCTTTTGAGGGACAATGGTATGGAAAGCTCTTAAATCAACCAAAAAGTTCGGTCTGTTCATTTTGTCTTTTATGGCATAACCAACTTTTAAATCATTTAATTTATTGGTGAGTGCCACAATATTACCATGTGAAGTTACAATTTTGTGCTTTGAGTTTCAGTCTGTCTTAAGATATCCTTCTTTAGAGCCCAACAGAAAAGCTTTACAGGATTTTATTTTTTTTTGGGGGGTGGGGGTGGGGTAACTAATCACTTGCATTAACCACCAAGTAAAGATTGTTAAGTACCACAGCTAAGCTACAACCCAACTTGCTGTTCAAAAATCAGAATTACCTAAACATCAATACTCATTAAGCTACTAAAGAAATGAAACAACATGATCAAATGATAGCTTTTGGAACACAACTCTTAAATTTCTTTGAAGCTCTATTATTGTAAGTGCATGCCATTTCACTGGCCAGGCTATTCGGATCTCTCTTTCTGCTCGAAGACTCTTGAGTTCCTTTCAGCCCAAATGTTATGAAGATATTTTGTATAGACTATCTTTATAACTGAGCTGAAGTAGATTTCCCTTTTGTCTGCTTCCATATCCATTGTTGTAGCTGTCTGCTGCCTGTTGGCATAATTGTTGGTCTGTTTAGCCACTGCAGTAGTTTCCTAGCTAAGTACAAGCCAAGAACAAATGGTCACTGGTTCCATGCATTGCTACACTTCTTATCAGATTCTCATTAACATTCCATTTGGCTAGATTATCAGTAGTATTAAGGTGGCTGTGTAGATATAAACTCAGGGAGTGAATTTTGCTTAGTCTCAGTTGTGAACATAAAGTGTTTCTAGGGAACTTTGGGGTGGTCACCTATCAGTTGTAGATCGATAAAAAATTGATTTTGCTCCTTCATTCAGTTGGGCTCTCCTGGATGTATCATAGGGTGACTCTTGCAACTAGTAATTTTCCTTCCTTACTGTCCAACTAGCTTGTTGTAGAATAGGAATATCTTCCAAATGTCTGTCTTTTACATAAAGTGCGTGGATGCCTTGTCCATAATTGTCCAGCTTATTGGCCAAATTCCAATATACTTGTGTCACTGCAGCCTTGTTTCAATTCTTCCAGTAACTTTTGGTGAGCACATTTTACTCCATGAGACAGATTTCATTGGTTCCTGAACAGATATCACTTCTACAACAGGCTTCAATAGTCTCAATCACTTTAGCAGGTACAAGAAGATTCGTGCTCAATATGATTGGATTCCAAACACCACAGTTTTCACTAATTGCACTCCTGGTATGGAATATCTTTTTGGCCATCCAAGAGGAAATTCTTGCTACAATTTCTCTATCAAAGGTTGTCACTGCAGTATACTCAGTTTCTTTGTAGCAATAGGGATGCCTAAGTATTTGAATGGTAACTCACTATGTGTGATACCAAGCTGTTGAATAATATGCTCTCGTTCATCATTGACCGCATCACCAAAGTAGATATTGCTTTTAGATAAATTTGCTTGGAGGGCAGACGCTTTAGAAAACATATCAAACTTGTCATGAAGCAGTTGTATAGAGACTCTGTCACCTCTGGCATATAACAAAAGACCATCTGCAAAAGAAGATGGGTTGGTTAAACTTTGGCACATTTTGGATGAAATTTGTATTGTTTGGTTCCCAGTTAATTGAAATCTGCTCAAATACTTCATTGATATGGCAAAGAGGTAAGGAGAAATAGAGTCCCCGTGCTTCAATCCTTTAGCTGCTCAAATAGTTTGTGAGGCTGCTCCATTTCTAGTGATCATGTAATTAACTGTTTTAACACAGTTTATCATCCAGCGAATGAATTTAGCAGGGAACTTCTACAATCTGTCAAAACTTCAATGAAACCTATTCAACTTTATAATAAGGCTTTTTGGAGGTTCACTTTTATCATAATGCTGGGAGAAATATTTCTTCTGGAGTCGCTTTTCATCAGTTCGTTAGCCATTATTATGATGTCAGCAATTTTCCTTCCTGGAACGAACCTTGCCTGTGTCATTGATAATGTGTGGCATTATATTCTTCAATGTAGCTGCTAATACATTTGAGATAATTTATAGGGTATTGTGCAACAGGCAATAATTGGCCTATATTCTGACTCTTTTACATGAATTGTATGTTGTTGCTGCAAATCATGAGGTGACAATGTTGCACCTTCAAGTCATGCTTGAATCCTTAAATCCTCATCTAGGAAAATGTTCATAAACACATATACCTACAATATGCAACTTTCCATCTTCTACAATTTAACATAGGGTCCTCTATCAAATAAAAAAACGCGTTAAAAGCTACAAGATAACTAAGAGAAAGCAAAACCTTTAAGATTTTTCTCTACGAAGGTTTCTAACTCCATCTTGACAGGCATTTGTTAACGGGGAGTATGTCACGCCCCGGGGTAAACCCTAAGCATGATTGCCGCTCGAAAATCATTGTTGGTCCCAAGTGAATCCTTGGCTTGGCTATCATAATCAGTGAACACAACTAACAAAAGAATACTGTAGCACCCCTTACGTGCCTCGAAAAATTGCCTTATGAGTGTAATTTTGGAATATCTTAAAATCCTTGCATGATTTCGCGAATCCGACTTTGTATTCAGTTTCAGGGGCAAAATTGTGTAGGAAAGGGGTGGTCTTCGATTTTTAGATGACCCGTAGCGAAAAATAATTTTTCGGGTGATTCGAGGCTTATCCAGAAAAGTGTGTGACTAGTTCGCGTTGCGGACTTGTCGCCCACTAGTGTAAAAATGGCCTCAATATATTTCCTAGGCCAAAGAAGGGGAGAATTGAAATTTCGAGCGAGAATGAACTACTCCGCGATAAGTCCGCACCCTAGTTAAAAAAGTTTCTAAATTTAAGGGTAATTGGGTAATAACCCAGTGCCTATATATACAGGAGTCCCACGATTTTCATTCATTTTCTATGCTCTAGAACACTCTAACTCCCCCAACATCCTCCAAAACTTCTTTATATTGCCCTCATCTGAATTCAAAGATTTCTCAAGACTCATTTTGGATTACAAGGAGAACAAGTAAAGCCTCAAGCGTCCCTCAATCTCTCATTCAAGGAAACTTCAAGTTTAAGATATGTGGGCTTCATTCATGGAGATTCTTCCACCCATGAAGTCAATCCTTCTCCCCTTGTCAAATTTCATGATTTTAAGATTAAATACATTATGGGTAAACTTTATTATGCATTATACAATGAATTGAGTTTGGATTCTTTAAGTATTGGTTGTTAAGCATGAATATCTATTGAGAGATTATTCCATGATTTGATTTATACCCATTGAAGCTATGCATGTTGTGAACTATGCAAACTATGAACGGATTTGTAAATTTTAGTTGGATTTATGATGCCTAAATTGGGACTTTTTTACTACAATTTTGGTGGCTTGATTTGAATAACTGCCAAATGAATTGACTTTATTTTCTCCATGACTTATACTCTTGAATTGCATGATTTTAAGTATATGTGCATGCACCTACCATGTTTGACTAAATTTACATGACAAAGACTTTTATGTTGATGAAACATTATTAGACGAATTGCAAGACAAACATGATATGATAAATTATGGGCTCCTAAGCATGCATTGAACTCATGAAAAGTTTCTATGATTTGTAAGTAAGATTTTGAGTCCTTGTGACAATTTTTACCCTCATGTGTAACTCACTAGAAGGGGTCAAGTATAATACAATTTTACCCTCATGTGTAACTCACTAGAAAAGGTCAAGTATAATACAATTTTACCCTCATGTGTAACTCACTAGAAGGGGTCAAGTATAATACGATTTCCACCCTCATGTGTAATGCAATGCCCACTAGAAGGGATCAAGTTCATGAAATGTTTTACCCTCTAGTGTAAGGTACATGCTCACTTGTAGGTGTCAAGTATATAAATGAGCTACTCTTCTCATGTTATCATATTTTTACAAGTTATTCAAGTTATGATTACTCTTATGATTATGTTAAGTATTCTGTGGGACTAGACCTAGCACTGAATGAGGCTTAAGGTGGGGGCTCGACCCAAGGGGTCCTTATACAAAGTCTTGACTTCATAACTATGTGCCACCATAAGTTTTATTTTTCCTAAATGGGCTTTTACTAGTGGATCCAACTAGGTCAAGCTACCCACTATATGGGTCAAGTTTGGTTTACCTTGGCAAGTAGACTACTCTTTTTCCGGTGAGGAGTTAAACATCAAAATTTCAAGTAGTAGCTTTCTTGGTCTTATATGTCGGTTAAAATCTCCTCCAACATATATATGTTATATTATGAAAGTTTGATTATCTCCACGCATGTTCAAGTAAAGCATTTATTTTACATGTTATATTGAGTTTATGTGTATTAATCATGATTATGCATCTCGATTATCATGGCTTCCTTTGTTTGCATTGCACCTCGCATACTTAGTACATTCTAAGTGCTAACACATACTTTTTTTGCCTACATGATCTAACCATGTAGGGACTGGAGGTCCTATCCATCCTCCTCCACGTGGCTAGCCGGATCGATGAAGATTGTTATTGGTGAGTCCTCCACTTCGGGGACAATATCCACTTTATTTTTGTATTTTTGTTAAGACTTGTCTATTTTTGGATATTTATCTTTTGAGGGTGAGCCCGGGAGATGTCTTGGACCCCGTTCCATTCGTATTAGAGGTGTTGTTGGATATGGATATTGTGTATTGAGTTTGACTCCTATTATGTTAATGTGATTATGAAAGACTTCCCTTAGTCCCTTTACTCCCTTCTATGCTTCTTGTATGTATTTTTATAAGATGGAAGTCCCAAGTCTCGATAACATCCCCATAGCGTGACTCATAATTACCCGCCTCTTAGACTTTATTTGTTATGTAATTCAAACAAATCCTCTTCCTTAAAAAATCCCTATAGCTTGAGTCCAAATTCTCATTTCCCCTAGAATTAAATATTACTTGTTTATTTCTTAATTATGCTTCCACAATCAAGGATGTGCAAACAATACATTAAGAGGCTTGCTTGGGTTGCCTTCGGGTTACCCATTCACTGTGTCACGTCTAGGCCCTAGGCTTGGTTCGTGACAATCTTGGTATCAGAGCACTAGATTTATAAATGATCCTCGAAAATCCAACACACCGCGTCGAGTAGAGTCTTTTTTTATGGTTGTGAAGCGCACCACAACTATGAATAGGAGGCTATGAGGCGTTTTAGGAAATGAATCACTTCTTTATGATCTTCTTCGTGCAATAGAGCTAAATTCTCTAAGGTTTATTTCTGATTTCCTATCCGTTATGTTTCAGAAAATATACAGGCCCTTCATAATGGTAAAAAAGATGGCAACCATCCCCCTCTTGATGATCAACTTCCCGACAATGACTTAGAAGTCTCCCTCACCTCATCGTTTGGCTCGGTAGGCACATCATCCTCCACAGGCTCGAAGAACCTTGGTCCAATACCCAGAATGATCTTAGAATGATCATTCAAAGGGTATTTGACCTCTACAACAGTGAGTTCAGCAGGAATGGAAGGTCACATTGTATAGAGAGGCCTCATTGTATACATCAGGCCCTTTGATGTTGGTCACATTGTATAGAGAGGCCTCATTGTATAGCAAATAGTCAAGGTGCTATATGGGGACACCTTCACACCTGCATAATTCAGTAATCAAGCCCCTAAAAGCATACCTGTGGCCATGATGTGCCCGAGCCTTCCAAATGACAGACTTGAAGATGGCCCTAAAATTCAGCACCACTCTTGTCATCAAAGCATAGGCCAAACACACCCAGTCCCATATGACTTTTGTGAAATATTGACCGGGGAAGGAGGAGTGCATGATAATCTTTACCCAGACCTAGTCCTCCCTATTCATATGAGCAAAAAGAAAGGACTGGTGGTGCCTTTTTAGATCATGATAGATCCATTTAGCTGTGGAGGTCGGTCCAGCCAAGGTGTGACAGGTGGCTTGGTATGGTGGGTGGATCTGCAACTCAGTAAAGGGCTCAGTGGGGACATCTGGGGTGCCCAAAATGCCATTAAGGGCAACTGGAGTGATATTAACCTCGACCCCCTGAATAGTGATAACCTAGGAGTGCGCCTCCACCCTCATATTAGCATAAAAATCTCGAACTAAGCTGAGATTGCACAGTAGAACCTCCCAAAAGAGAAAGTTGAGTCGGTAGTCTAAACACCTCTGGTATATTCTCGGGTACTCCCTAGCCAATGAGTAAGCATCAATGGGAATATCGGGGAAGTACTTTGTCCATCATGTGCCCGATACTAATGTTTTCCTTCCCTGACAACCGCATTAAGACCATATTGAGTGTGTTGACCTCTGGGAGACTCTAAAGCCCTAGGTACCTCGGGGATGTCTGGGGTACATCTTCTTCTGCTGGATGCCCCTACTTGCCTTGTTCTGCGAGGTCTGGAGGCCATGGATAATCTACTCAAACTAAAGGCACAATCAGTCTCCAAACAAACAACAATCAGATAACCGACCCCACACTTGGTTCAAACCATGGAGTTGGAGGGTACTCAGACTTCCCATTCTAACATCGGATAATCCTCACTAAGTGTAACCACATCACCCCCACCATATCAACAAATGCATACACCCAACACTTAGTTTCATAGCATAACAATCGTAACTGATGAGTCGCGAAAGCACTCATCATTTGACGTTTTTCTAGTGAAAACTTTGCGAGTTCTCAAGCAAATTATTTGCATTTAATGTTTTGTGTAGTGCATTTTCAGGAAAATCAGGCAAGGCACGAACATCATGGATACATGAAGGAAAAACCCAAAAACTAAGCCAACTGTGGCCTCAAACGGTCAGAACTCATGGGCCGTGTGACTTTGCACGGGCCGTGAGACTGGCCGTGAGAGGTGACAGAGAGTGGCCAAAGCAGAGTGGGGAAAAAATGATACAAGTCTGATTACACGGAAGGAGTGACGACCCATGTACTTGTTGACGGGCCGTGTACCTGCTCGTAAACTAGGCAGAAAGGTGACCAAGAAGTTGCCAATGAATTGAGGCTAAGTGGAGATGAACGGAACGTGTGACGAGCCGTGGGCAAGTTGACGAACCGTCTCATGCATCGTTAAACATCACAGAATCAAGGACAAAGTGTACACTCGAGAAACATACCAAGGAAATTCAGACGGATGGTTGCACGGACCATGTACCATTACACGGTCCATTATTGCTGGTCGTGAACTGAGGCAGTGAGCAAGTTGCTGAACGATCGAAGCCCAAGTGCTTAAGGAGATCCAGACGGAAGGTGGCACGGACCGTTGAACATTAAACGATCCGTGTAGTGGCCGTTTTAGCGTGCCGATGCCGGGTTTTTCTATTTTATTTAAGATTTGTTTAAAATCATATAAATACATTTTTATTAGGTCGTTTTTAGGGGGTTACGACTGCTAGGGATCGAACAAGG
>JBCEWC010011626.1:0-16525 GCA_038996855.1 Solanum aculeatissimum | reverse complement strand
GTGTTGGAGAGGTTTTGGAGAGAGTTTTGGGAGTGTTCTTGAGTGGTATGAAGTTAAAATGACTAAGTATGGGACATGTCCCCTATATCTAAAACGTCCCCAACACTTAGAAAAAATAATGAGGCCTATGAACAGTAAAATAGCATTCTGGAATTTGCATTTCCTACACGGATAGAGTTTACGAAAATAGGCATAACGTCTTCGTCCGAACTCCAAATGAGGTGAAATGAAGTGTGTTGGGTAGCTAACCCAAAGGGCTTTCCATGGATATATTATGGGCTACCCAGTTATTTGTGTGCTAAGAGATATGACCCTCTACAGTAGACCATCGAAAAACGCTTCACTTGGAAATTTCTAATTTTGATACGGTCGCTCTAAAATTCGAGTGAGACCCATTTCCCACTCCATTTGACCCCGTAAACAAGAATATGAAGTCAGATTTTTGAAAAACAAAATGGATTTTTAGACATAGCTAAAACAAGTTTTCGGTAACTTCCGAAGCACATTTTTAGGAACTTTTTGGGTCGTTTCACCACCGTTGGACGTCTAGTGGAGACCTTGGATCGGTTGCTTGTGGTGAGCCCTATCCTCCAAGGGCAACATCCATCTTCTTCTAGCTTATGTTTCATTATGTTCTACCTATCTTATGACTTAAGGGCGAGCCCGGGTTATGTCGCGGCCCCCGTTTTATTATATGTAGAGGTATGTGTCGGACATGTATCAAATCCTATTGTACATCATATTATGTGCTTGTTGACACGTTACGACTTTCATGTTTCGCCATTGTTACTATGTTTGATTATGCTTTTGCTTATGCTATCATGATATGTCAGATGAAAAATGTGCTTATGTGGAAAGTCTCTATCTCGTCTTGTCCCCATAGCTTGAGTCATACTTACCCGTCCCTTAAAACATAATTGTTATATGATATGTGATTCCTGTTTATCCCATTCCCAGCAATATCTTCATAGCTTGAGTCCAAAGTCCCGAAATTCTTTAAACTTACGTGTTTACTATTATGTTACGCGCTTCTGAACCAATAATGTGTATGATGATACTATGATGGCTTGATCGAGGACTCTCAGGTTCTCCTTCGCCATGTCATGCCTAGGCCCCGTCCACAGGTCGTGACAAATAGTTACTATGTTTAGCATCCAAATGACACCATTTAAGGCCTTGTATAGCTAAGAGGTGTAGATCAAACATTGGATGGTTTGACTCAGATTCAGCAGATGTGTTGAGTGTGGATCTACTCAGAGATGTCATGGATCGAGTTCATTTCAGTCATGGTAGACTATGATAGCTCAGAGCCGACAGAAGAGTTGTGTTGATCAGAGGACTAGGCCTCTTGAGTTCTCTGTTGGTGACAGTGTTTGGCTGAAAGTTTCATACATGAAGGGTATGATAAGGTTCAGGAAGAGGGGCAAGCTCAGTCCCAGATTCATTGACCCATTTGAGATTTTGAGGAGAGTTGGTGAGGTGGCCTATGAGATGGATTTACCATTGAGATTATCATTTGTTCATCTTATTTTCCATGTTTCTATGCTCCATTGGTATATTCTTGATGAGTCCCATACAATATCTTATGATTCGGTTGAGTTGGGTCCAGATTTGTCATTTGAGGAGAAGTCGGTAGCTATATTGGACAAGTAGATCTGTAGATTGAGATCCAAAGATATACATGTTATGAAGGTTCAGTGGCAATACCGTTTTATTGATGGGGCTATTGGGAGTTGGCGTGTGACATGTAGGCCAAATATCCCAACTTTTTTTAGGCTTCCGGTACTTCTTTTTCTCTTATGTTCAAGAACGAATATTATTTTTAGTGGTGATGATATAATGACCTAGATGGTCATTTTTGAGCTTATCTATGAGAAATTATCATTTTACCCTTTCATAAGCTGCTTAGGGCCTATTTTGAACTAGCTATATGTTGTAACTAAAATCTTGAGTTTTAAAAGTGGAAAATATGTGTTTTAGCATTTTTGAAAGCTTAAGTTGTTGAAAAAGTGAGTTTTTGTACCATTCTGAGTTTTGAGTATCGGATCATAGATCCATTAATTTCATTAGCTCTGAAATATTGAAACTGGTCTATGAGAAGTTACAAAATTGAATTCGAAGTTAAAATGAGGTTTTTAGGTCCAAGGTTTGTGTTTTGAGTTGTTTTCGAAATCAAAGTTGGACTTTGATCAACATTCGGAGTTCAGAAGCTCATATCAAAATTCTAATAGTTTTAGTAGTTCTAATGGTGAAACTAACGTTAGAATAGACTCGTAATATTTTGGAGTTACTGAGGGTAGTTTTGGTATTTTGAGTTTTAAACTAGTTTCATTGAGTTACCTTGGTAATTATGGTGGTAAGCCTCGAAATTGATTTTTGATAATTTTGTTGAGTCTGGATCGTTGTTTCTGGTATGGATACATATTTTTTTTGTGAAATTCTAATTCCGGATGAGTTCCGAGGGTCCATTCCGAGTTTGAACTTTGGTTGAGTATTACTGGTGCAAGGAGTTTTATGGTGCAACTTTATGTTATGCTCCGCATTTGCACTAGTGCATCCGTGTTTGCGGAGGCATATGTCTTGGTCCTCTCCACGTTCGTGGAGTAATAGTTGTCCTTCACCAGTCCTTCTCCACATTCGCGGAGCTTTGCCAAACCCTCTCCTCCGCGTTCGCGGGCCTCACCCGCGTTCACAAAGTGTATTATACCTGACCAGTTTTAAAACTAGAGGAAACACCATTTTACTCATTTTTACAATTTTTAAGCTTTTGAGGGTGATTTTGGATGAGACTTTTATATCTTGATTTTACCTTAAATTTTATGATTTTGTATATTCAAAATTGGAGATTTTTAGTCTATGATTTCAAAACATAAAATGGTGATTTCTATATTGATTTGAACTCGATTTTAGTGAGATTTTCACCCACTGACTCCTTTTTTCGTGTAGAACCTGATTTTAAAGTCAAATTCCTGATTCAGGAACTTTGAATTTAGCACTAATTTTGATCATTTTTTCCCTAAGCCTAACTCGTGCAAGTATGGGTATCAAAATGTACCTTTTGATGCGTAGCATATATTTTTTATAGCATTTGAATGATTTGGGAATCATTCAGAGGTTTGAGTTGATTGAAAACTTGTCTGAGTATAATTTCGGCATTGAGATAGATTTGGCTAACCTTTTTGGGACTGGATTTGAGTTATTAATCATGTTTATGTGGTAATCGTGAGGTCCAGATTGACTCATGAGTAAATGGATTGAGATGTTAGAATTGTGATGGAAATATGATCCAAGTTATGCCAAAAATTGAGTAAATTGGGATCCTATTGATAAATTGAGATGGAACCTTGTAAATTGAGACATTTTGGGATATTGATGTGATAATACGAGACTTGTTATACTATGTGAGCATTTCAGTGGCAATTTGATAGTTTTTGACATACTTTTGAGCATTTTGTGTATATTTCGGGACGAGTAAGGTCTGGTATTGTTACTTTTGAGAATTATGGGTATATTGGGGACAAGTCAGGTTCGGTATTGTCGGTACACTTGGCTATTGATATAATTATGATGATCCGAGAGATATTGATGGTTTGGGGCACTAGTTGTGACACTTGATATTATTCTCTATGATTATGTGAGACTCATGTATCGGTATTCTTGTTATGATGTCATTATATATATATATATATATATGCACGTTTGGATTGTTTCATTAACTTGCATTTACCCCACATTGTATTGTACTATCCCATGACTGAGTAGGTGATAAGGTTGAGATATTGTGATACCCCTTGACCACGGACAGGTAGCAAGATTGGGATATTGTGATACCCTTTGACCATGGGCAAGTGGAAAGGTCGAGATATTATGATACCCCTTGACCATGGGTAGGTGTCAAGGTTGAGACAGTGTGATCCCTTGACTGTGGGCAGGTAGCAAGGTTGTGAAATACTTGGTATATGACCTGATGAGTTCCACGCATTATGTTCACATCTCTCCTTGTATTGCATCATTAGTTATTATGGAGATCTTATCTTACCATTATGTATATTTTATTTGTGCACTAACTTTTTTTATGCTGGTGATAGGATTCTTCGTTATTATATTCTTGTTTGATTTCTCTTACCCAATCGGTTGAATCAACTGGGTACATTTTGGTGTACTCACCCCTACTTTATTTTCTCCCTGCAGATCGAGCACAAGGACCCACACAAGATAGTTAACTCACTCTAGCAGAGTTACCATCCAAATCTTAGCAGTGAGACTCTGACTTTGAGTCACCGTGGATCTTTGAGATTTCTTTTTGTTGTTTTTATTTCAAACCTTATATCAAATATTATGAGATAATTTTGTATTTTTATTTGAGATAGTTGTATTTACTCTTTCGCACTACTTTAGATGCTCCTGTACTCATGACTCCAGATTTTGGGATTTCTTATGATATGTTGTGGTTGTTTCCGCTTCATTTCATTCATCTTTAGTCGCGATCCGATTTTGGGTCATGGCACCTTCAATCTATCATTAACTTTAGCCTGAGTCTCATCAATCAGTACTATGTCATCTGCAAATAGCATACACCATGGCACCTCCTCCTGGATAGACAGTGTCAACTCATCCATTACTAAGACAAAAAAAAGCGCTCAACACAGATCCTTGATGAAGTCTCATCTCAACAGGAAAATATTCTGAGTCTCCTCCCACCATTCTTACACGAGCTTTGTCTCCATCATACATGTCCTTTGTCACCCTAATATACACTATTGAAACACCTTTCGACTCTAGACGTCTCCATAGCACATCCCTCGAAACATGGCTAAGAAACGTACCAATTCTAATGATGCCAAAATGAAGTGGAAGAGCTTCTTACTGTAAAGGAATTGATGCCGAATGAAAGAAAAAAATCTAAAATTTAAAGATTTTTCAAAAAAGAAAATTTTAAGAAGTATAATTTCAATTAATTTTAAAATATTATATATTAGGAGTTGATATTTTTATAATTTTATTTGTCAGACTTAAAGTAAAATATTTTTTTTAATGAAATGAAATATTTAAAAAATCATTTTGTCTATTCATTTCCTTTTCCGGATGGTAGAATTTTTATTTATTTATTTTTAAAAAATGAACTTAACAGAGTTAGCATTAATGTTATATGAATTTAGACTTTTACAATAAGTTGAAAAGTTTTGGATGAAGAATAAATTTAATATAAAATAGATTTATATAATCAAATAATGGAATTTTTAAAAGACAAATATTAGAATTTTTACTGTTGACATTCCGAAGGCGCAACGTCGTGGCAACTTGTAAAAAATAATTACATAAAAGAATTTAAAAGAAAAAATAATTTAATTTTAGAGTTGCTACTTAATTTTAAGGATAATTAGGAAACCAATTAATATTTACAAAAATAGTCTGTGAACCATAAATTCTAGGTAAGGGTTCAAGTCATTCCGAATGGAAAGTGTTAGCACCCATCAGAATCCACAACTGTGGATCTCGACTGAACTCATTTTTTTCAATTTGTGGAGGCGGTACTGGGCTGATTTTTCGGGGTTTTGGGTGGCTATTTCAGGCGGCGTTTTGGGGTTGTTTTTGGGTGCAGTTTGGATGTTGTTTGGGTGGAGGTTTGGATGGTGGTTTGGTCGTTTGGTGTGGCTGTTTGGAGCTGTTGTTTTGGAGCAGAAATGGGGTCAAAAATGATCAAATTAAAATGTTCACTCTATTATTGTAATAATGTAGAAATCATATACACTTCAAAATTTAATTGACCTAAAAACATGGGCTCAAATTATGGCTCAATTACACTTATTCATGTATAATTTTATCTGTGTAAAAAATAAGAATTGTTAGACTTCGTTAAAATTAAAAAAGAATATATGAGCAAATATAGTTAGTGATATATAAAAATATAATTTAACACAAAATAATAATTAAATAAAACTAAATTAATATTTTAAACTATATTAAAAAATTAAAAATAATTAAAATACAAAATTAAACTAATTAAAATTCTAACATTTTAAAAATAATAATAATTATCAAAAAATCAATCTAAAATCACTAAAAAGTAATTTAAACTATTTGAAAATATCAACAGAAAAAGTGTGAATGTTTAGAAGTGTCGGGCCAAAATTGGGTGTCAACAGTTGTCCCTTTCTTTAGAGTTGATTGATGAAAGAGATCGTAGACAAAAAAAATTGGCGAACTCAATTTTAGTCAAACACATGACCTTTAATAGGCATGTCTTGACTGTGATGGAAGTTACTCCTCAATTTCTGAAGTTTCACATTGTTGCTTCTTTTATACCTAGTTTGCACCTATGGTTCAATTGAAAATGCCACTTGGATGTTCTTGAAAAAATTAAGACAAAATTTTATTAGTGAAAACAAAATTAAAGAAAAATATAGCATCATTTTTAATACTTTTGTCATCCTCTTTCAATGCATATCGCTAACCTTCATCTGATTTCTGAAGCAGGGTGTGAGTCCTTTGAAAGGACGAACAAGATCTATGGATAGGATATGAATGCATATCCTATTGGCAGGACGAATGAAGATGATTTATTGAATGCAATATGAATGACCCTCTCGGCAATGCAAAATGAATAAATGTGATTTGAATGAATAAATGAATGGCCCTCTTGGCAATGCAATATGCATGAATGGCCCTCTCGACAATGCAGAATGAATGAATGTGCAGAGTGAATAAATGGCCCTCTCGGCAATGTGAAATGAATGAATATGCAAAATGAATGAATGATCCTCTCGGTAATGCAGTATGACAAATATGTAGAATGAATGACCCTCTCAGCAATGCAATATAAATGAATGGCTCTCTCGATAATGCAAAATGAATGAATGACCCTCTCAGCAATGCAAAATGCATGAATGTCCCTCTCGGCGATGCAAAATGAATGAATGTGCAGAGTGAATGAATGACCCTCTCGACAATGCAAAATGAATGAATGACCTTTTCGGTAATGCAGTATGACTAAATATGCAGAATGAATGGTCCTTTCGGCAATGCAAAATGAATGAATGTCCCTCTCGACAATGCAAAATGAATGAATGACCCTCTCGGTAATGCAAAATGCATGAATGGTCATCTCGGCGATGCAAAATGAATGAATATGCAGAATGAATGGCCCTTTCGGCAATGCAAAGTGAATGCATATGTAAAAATGAATTAATGACCCTCTCGGCAATGCGAAATGAATGAATGCGACACTACCATCTCTGATAGTGTGATATGAATGCAATAAAAATGAAGAAACATTACCACCTTTGGTAATGCAATGTAAAATGAATGAATACAAATGACACTATCACCTCCGATAGTGCAAAATGAATAAAAAATGAATGATGGAATATGAATGAGCACAACCACTTGCGGTAAGCAATATGAAAATTATGTCCCTTTATTGGTAGGATGATATTGCTTCCTTTCAGCAATGTTGGAGATTTTGAAGTCAGTTTTGAACTTCTGGCCATGGTCGAGATTATTTGAGGTTGACTATCAAGTTTTTGATAGTACTTGATTGAATTTTTGAGGTCTCCCTAAAAAATTCTATTTCAGTTAGATGTACTTGCATGATCACTAATCTTGACTTCCTAGGAATGACATCTTTTCTGTGTGTTTTTTTCTTTTCTTTTTTTGCAGATCCATGTACAATATAATCATAATGAAATAAATAATAACTAAAAATAAAATAAAATAAATTTCTTTACAACATTTACAACTTAAAAAATGATATGCTACATTTAAAAAAAATGATCTAGTAAAAAAAATAAACATTTCACACTTATAGGATTATACTAAAGTCATATTATTTAAAACAAATATTCTCATTTTCAAAGAGAATGTGATTTTTAAGGAAAAGGATTCAAGAATCTCTTTACAAGTATTTCAAAAAATAAAAGAAGATCCAAAATCTCTTTTGAATTATTTTTTTAAAAAGCTTTTTTTTTTCAAAAATAAAGAATGTGAAGAAATAATCAAATCTTGACCACAATTGATACCAACAGTTAGGAATGCACAAAAATTTATTCCATTTCTCTTTTTTTTTCAACTGAGATTGAGTTCAAAGTAACTCCTACATATTCAAGCAGTACCTCAAACATACTTAAGTATCAACACGATTTGTTCATCTTACTTCAAACGAAGGTTTTGCATTATACCAATCCTCATGTGTCAAGTGCCCTCACAACAAAGAAAGTCTTATCTCACACACGCATAAAGTATTTGATTTAAGGACATCTTACAAAATGCACTCACACTCAGAAGGATGTTCAATGCATGCAATTGTGATACCATATGCTTGAACTTCATGTAAGTGCCCACTAATGTGAGAATATTTGGAACAAGATCATGTAGGGTTTGTTATTGGCTTGTAATGTAGGCTTAAGGATTGGGTAAGATATTTATTTGGGATAATCGTGACTTAATCCCTCCTTGAGCGTCACACCAAATTGTGTTTTTGACAATCGATACACATTTGACGCTTGACCCTCTTTGTTGTCTCTTCCTTATTGTTTTGACTTCATAAAGACTTTACTCGCCTGAAATTTTCTCATTTTACCCCCTCCCCCCCCCCCCCTCCTTTTTGAAGTTTTTCTCTTTTGTTAGAGCAATTTTCTTCTTGTTTTTCTTTGACCTTGCAGGAATATTTTTTGTCCTTTATTATTCTTCCAACATTCCTCTTTTTTTAAATTCTTTTTCGTTTTTTTTCTTTTCTATCTCTAGAAGTTGTCTCTACTTCCTTAACTTTGAGACTTTGCATCTTGTGCCTGTAGCAATTCCAAATTTAGATCTTTTCTCGTCATTTGCACATTTTTTGGTGCGCTCAAGAAGGATGGGCCAAGAGATCGATAGTGCATGTAAGCATTTAAAAGGGTAACTACTAAGATATGGTTGTCCAAAGAAAATATTTCAGGCTCAAAGTTAGAGAAACTAAGAACTAATATCATTTGGTAAGCTTTGAAAGGCACAAATGGGTCAAAGAAGGTCTACGATCCTTTCTCAAACCAAACATTGTTCAGGATTTCGCCTCAACAAACATTCAGGTCAAGTTCTAGATCAACAATATGATGCAATTGAATTTTAATCTAACAATCACCACATAATACTCTTGAAACTATGAGATTATTTTATTCTTATCTTGAATGTGTGCAAGAGAATTTTCAAGTATCACCAAAATATAATGAGAGGTACCAAGAGAATCTATGATTTACCACAAAATTATTTTTTTTCAAATATTTCACATGTTCTAACTATACCTCCCAATTGAGTTGAAGATATGACTTTTAAATATATGTACACAATTATTTTTTAAACTTTTTGACAAAAGAACACCGAACCCGAGAAAAGTTGTCTACGTATCTCAAATATATGAGAATCAAGTATGCGTAGTTCGTGAAAAAATGGTATAAAATATGTATATTTTTTTCCTTTTTTTAAAAAAATTGAAAAAGGACCACTGAACCCAAGAGGGTTGCCTACATATTTCAAAAATATGAGAATCAGATACGCGTAGTTCATGAAAATATGGTATAAAAGTTAATTTTTTTTAATTTTGAACTCTTTTTTTTTTTTAAACTAGAAATAGAACACTGAATCCAAGAAGGGTTGCCTACGTATCTCAAAAAATTGAGAATCAGGTACGCGTAGTTCGTGAAAAAAAAGGGTATAAAATATGTACAATTTGTTTTCTCTTTTTTTTAAAAATTAAAAAAGGAGCACCGAACCCAAGAGTGCCTACGTATCTCAAAAATATGAGAATCAGGTACGCATAGTTCATGAAAATATGGTATAAAATATGTACAAAATTTTAATTTTTTTTAAATTTTGAACTCTTTTTAAAAAAAAAATAAAAAATAGAGCACCGAATTACGTATCTCAAAAAATTGAGAATCAGGTACGCGTAATTCATGAAAATATAATAAAAATATAACTTTAAAAAATGGTATAATTTATTTATAAAAGAAAAATCACAAAATGGAAAAGTAATTTATTGCATGAGAAAAAAATTATTTACAAAATTAAATACTTGATCTCTTTTTTTAATGGAGTCGAACCCAAGAAGGGTTGGCTACCTACGAATCACACCAGATGGTGAGAATCAGACTCACGTAGTTCTATCGGATATGGTATAAAATGTATATTTTGAAAAATTAAAGTATATTTTGAAAAAAGAATAATATAAATGAAAAAAATAATAAAAATTAAAGAGTATATTTAAGGACGAACTATTTACATTAATAAAAAATATTGAACAAAAATCTCTTCTTCTTTTTTTTTTTTGGTAAAGAATATAAAATGAACAAAGTGAAAAATATTTATTGAATATAAAATCATATACAAAAATTAGACTATATACAAAATTTCAAAAATAAAAATTATTTTTGAGTTATTCTAAAAAATACTTGCCCCCATTTTTATTGTGATGAATATGAAAATTTGTGGAGAATATGACCGAGTCATTTGTGGCGCCTACGTATCCCATTAAAATGGAAATCATGTCAAACGTAGTTCAAACAAATTATAACTAGCAAAATCACATTTCAACCAAAACATATGTATTCACACAAAATCGAATAAACATGAATGAAATAAATTATATAATATTTACACAAATAAATGATGTATAATACACCCTAATAAACTTAATATTGAAGAATGTGTATGTTTGTTTGTATGTCCTATTGTCCCCCAAAAAATACATTATACAAATTATATAAATAAAATGAATAGGGATACAAAATGAGGGGATAGGATATACAAATAAATAATGAAAAAAAGGTCTCACGCAGGGGTACAACTCTAAACTATTTATTTACAAAAAAATGAACTAAACTACAAATAATAACAATCTCAAACCCGAAGGACAATAGTATATACAACCTGACATACATATTCTTCAATTTCAGGTCAACCTAGATAAATGCACCTAAATAAGGAATTTGGTTTCGCTTTAACATAGGTTTACTAAGAGTGGGCCTTTGACAAACTGAGGCCAAAACATTGGACGCATCACGAACCAATAAATTATCACTTATTCCAAGAAAGGTCAGATGTATAAAATAGATCGATTGCGGATTAGCAGAACTGTTCTTTTAAATACATAAAATCAATGTCAAATAATGAAAGTATGCCATGAATGCAATGATAATGTACATATAATTAAACAAATAATGAATGAATATAAACAATATAGACATACAAATAACAATATATACACATGTGATATAATACAAAAATAAATAAATAAAATAGAATCCTCCTCAATTTGAAAAAATAAACTCATAATGATTAGAACCTCGAAATATCCCCAGCAAAGTTGTCATTCCATTGACATACCGAAGGCATAACGTCGTGGCAACTCGCAAAAAATAATTAAATAAAAGAATTTAAAAGAAAAAATAATTTAATTTTAGAGTCGCCTCCTAATTTTAAGGATAATTAGGAAACCAATTAATATTTACAAAAATAGTTTGTGAACCAATTAAATTTCAGGTAAGGGTTCAAGTCATTTCAAAGGGAAGGTGTTAGCACCCATCAGATTCACAACTGTGGGTCCCAACTGAACTTATTTTTTCAAAATGAGGAGATAATGGGCTGATTTCTTGGGGTTCTAGGTGGCTATTTCAGGCGACATTTTGGAGCTATTTTTGGGTGCGGTTTGGGTGGTGTTTGGGGGGAGGTTTGGGTGGTGGTTTGGTCGTTTGATGTGGCTATTTGGAGCTACTATTTTGGGGAAGAAATGGGGTCGAAAATGGTGTTGTTTTGAGGCAAAAATGGGGGCTGATTTAGGTGGAGATTGGTGGTGTGTTGGTGGTTTGGAGTGACTGATTTTGTAGGTGTTTTCCGATGGGGTTTTGGGTGAAGTTTTCAGTGGTGGCATGGGTGGTGTTTTTTTTGGGTGTTTTCAGGCTATTTGGTGGGGGTTTCGACGAGACAGTAATGGTGGTTGGTGGAGGAGAAAGAAAGAGGATGAAGGTGAAAGAGGAGGGGGCGGTGAAGTACTGTGGTGATGGTGGTTTTCCGGGGAGGTTCCGTCAGATTCCGGTGACGGTCGCCGGAATAAAAAAGAAGGAGAAGAAATAATATTTTTACGATTTTTTTCTCAAATTAAAATATCTACTCTATTCTTGTAACAATGCAGAAATTACATACACTTCAAAATATAATTGACCTAAAAACACGGGCTCAAATTATGGCCCAATTACACCTATTCACGTATAATTTTATCTGTGTAAGAAATAAGAATTATTAGATCGGGTTAAAAATAAAAAAAGAATATATGAACAAATATAGTTAATGATGTATAAAAATGTAATTTAACAAAAAATAATAATTAAATAAAATTAAAATTAATATTTTAAACTATATTAAAAAATTAAAATCAATCAAACTTCAAAATTAAACTAATTAAAATTCTAACATTTTAAAAATAAGAATAATTATCAAAAAAATCAATCTAAAATCACCAAAAAGTAATTTAAACTATTTAAAAATATCAACATAAAAAGTGTGAATTTTTAGAAGGGTTGGGTCAAAATTGGGTGTCAACATTTACCACATATTTAGGACTCATTAATTTATGTTGTTGACACCCAATTTTGACCCATTATTTTTAAAATTCGTATTTTGTGTTATTATTGTTTAAGTTGTTTAAAATACATTTTTTTGACAATTTTAGATTAATTTTTTTGGTAATTACTCATATTTTTAAATTTTTAGAATTTTAATTAGTTTGATATTTATTATATTTTAAAGTTTAGAAATTTTAGTTTAAGTTCATACGTATATTATTTGTTAAATCTGGCCAATGACGAATCTATCCGTCGGATTTCGAGGTCTCCCCATTTAAAAAAGACGGAAAAATTTAGTTCAGATTAATTCATTCTTTATTTATTCATTATTGTGTATTTTATTCTTTGTGTATATTTCATTGTTATTATACTTGTGTTATATTGTTTATCTCCTCCTCAATTTGAAAAAATGAGTTCAGTCGAGACCCACAGTTGTGGATTCTGAAGGGTGTTAATACTTTCCCTTCGGAATAACTTGAACCCCTTACTCAGAATTTTTGGTTCGCAGACTATATTTTTTGTAAATAATTAATTGGTTTCCTAATTATCCTTAAAATTAGGTGGCGACTCTAAAATTAAAATTATTTTTTAATTTAAATTCTTTTATTAAATTATTATTTTTAGCGAGTTGTCACGACGTTGCGCCTTCGGGATGTCAACAGAATGGCGACTCTGCTAGGGAGTTTCGAGGTTCTAACCATTATGAATTCATTTTTTTTTTCAAATTGAGGAGGATTTTATTTTTTTTATTTATTTATTTATTTTGTATTATATCACATGTGTGTATATTTATATGTTTATATTGTTTGTATTTATTCATTATTTGTTTAATAACATGCATATTATTATTTGTATTCGTGGCATATCTCTGTCAACCGACAAATAGTTTGCATTAGGAATAAGGGCAGTTACCTGGTTATCCGCGGCTGTCCCTTCAGAAAAATCCTCTTTATATTTTTTGGAAGTGGTAAGTGGGTAATTGGATTGCGGCCGTCGAACGTCATTTACTATCTTCACCCCGTAGTTTGTCCAACTCGGGTGTCGGGTCTTTTGAAACCAACTCTTAGTAAACATAGGTTAGAGCGGAACCAATTCTTTCTTTAGGATGCATTATACATTATTTATTTGTTTAAATATTACATAATTTGTTTCGTTCATGTTTATTTGATTTTGTGTAAATACATATATTTTGTTTGAAATGTGATTTTATAATATAATCTGTTTGAACTACGTTTGACCTGATTCCCATTTTAACGGGATACGTAGGCGCCATAATGGCTCGGTCATATTCCCCGTAAACTTTTATAATAAAAACGGGGACATTTTTTTAGAATAGCTCAAAAAAAATTACAAAATTTGTGTATAGTTTAATTTTGATTATTTATTCAATAAATGTCTTTCAGTTTGTTTATTTTGCATTATTTACAGAAAAAAAAGAAAAGAAAAGAAGAAGAAACGAGAAGGATTCAAATAAAATTGTTGAGGTTGAAACTGGGACAAAATTTTTGAGGACTCATTTTTTAGAAGTCCTCAAAAATTCTACCAAGATAGTACTCAAATGTTGGATTTGCAATATGATATTCTGAATTTGTGTATATTTTAATTTTTGTATGTAATTTTACATTCGATAAATGTCTTTGATTTTGTTAATCTTACTTCGGTAAAAATAAATAAATAAATTGTTTGACATTTTTTATTCATTATATAGTTTACCTTTTAATATAACTCATTAATTTCTTTTTAATTATGTTATTTTTCTTTCAACAAATTTATTTATTTATTTATTTTTAGAATACGCATTTTATACTATATCTTTACGAACTACGCGTACCTGATTCTCATTTTAGTAAGATACGTAGGCAACCCTCTTAGGGTTCGGTGCTCCTTTTCCAATTTTCCAAATTAAAAAAAAAGAGTTCAAAATAAAAAATAAAAAAAAGAGTTCAAATTGTGTTTATATTTTATACCATATCTTCCCGAACTACGCGTACCTGATTCTCTATTTTATGAGATACGTAGGCAACCCTCCTTGGTTCGGTATTCATTTTTTCAAAAATAATCTTTTGCACATATTTTAAAAGTCATATCTTTGACTGAATTGGTACCATTATAGTCTGGAACATGTAAAATATTTGTTAAAAAGAAAGTTGATTTTTTGGTAAACCATGGATTCTTTTGGTACCTCTTATTATATTTTTGTGATACTTAAAAATTCTCTTGCATGCATTCAAGATAAGAATAAAACTGACTTCATAGTTTCAAGTGCATTGTGTGGTGAACGTTAGATTAAAATTCAGTCGCATCGCATTGTTGATCTAGAACTTGGTTCGAATGTTGGTTGAGGCGAAATCCTGAGTAATGTTTGATTTGAGAAAGGATCGTAGACCTTTTTTGACCCGTTTGTGTCTTTCAAAGCCTACCAAATAACATTAATCCCTAGTTTTTTCCACTTTGAGCCTGAAACCTATTTTTTTGGGGACAATCACATCTTAGTCGTTACCCTTCTGAGTGTTTACATGCACTATCCCTCTCTTGGTCCATCCTTCTTGAGAGCACCAAAATGTGCAAATGATAAGATAAAGATTCAAGTTTGAAATTGTCAAAGGTGAAGGATGAAAAGTCTCAAAATCAAGAATTCAAAGATGACTTCTAGACACAAAAAAAAAATTGGAAGTTGAAAGGACAATACCCCTACCAGGCTAAGGAAATACAAGAAAAACATGTTCCAGAAAAAAAATGAATGATGAAAGAAGGAAAGGGGTAGAATGAAAAAATCTTCAGCAAATAAAATCTCAAAGAAGTCTAAATAGAAGGACAACAAAGAGGATCAAGTGTCAAACTTGTATTAATCGTTAAGAGCACAAATTCAGTGTGACGCTCAAGGAGGAATTAAGTTACTTTTTCCCAAATAAATATCCTACCAGCCCCTAAGCCTACATTACAAGTCAATTACAAGTCCTACATGATCTCGTTTCAAATGTTCTCACATTAGTGGAGACTTACATGAAGTCCAAGCATATGGTATCACAATTGCATGCGTTAAACATCTTTCTGAGTGTGAGCGTATTTTGTAAAATGTCCTTGAATCGAATGCCTCATATATGTGTGAAATCGGACTTTCTTTATTGCGAGGGCACTTGACACGTGAAGATTGACATATTCAAAATCTTTTGTTTGAAGCAAGTTGAACAAATCTTGTTGATACTTAAGTATATTTGAGGTACCATTTGAAACTATAAGATTTACTTTGATTTCAATCTCAATTAAAAAAAAATGGAGAAATGAAAGAATTTTTTTTTATGCATTTCTAACTGTTGGTACCAATTGTAGTCACCGTTTGACTATTTCTTTAGATTCTTTATTTTTGGAAAATGAAAAAATGAGGTTAAACATTTCTTTTTTAGATACCTTTTATTATTTTATTTTTATACATACACCTTTAAAGAGATTTTGAATTCTTTTTGTTATAAATTACATTTTTCTTTTGAAATATGATTGTTTGTTTGTAATAATGTGACATTAGGCTAATCCCATCAGCGTTAGACGTCTATTTTATTTGATTAAATTGTTCATTTTCTTAAAGGAATGTAGCATGTCTTCTATTTTTTAAGTTAATAATTTTTGGAGCGTCACTGCCTTCAGTGTGACAAGTTAAATCATTTTTGGAGTGTCATTCGCCTTTAATGTGACAAGTTAAATCATTTTTGGAGCGTCACTTGCCTTCAACGTGACAAGTTAAATAATTTTTTGGAGCGTCACTTGCCTTCAACGTGACAAGTTAAAAAATTTTGGAGTGTCACTTGCCTTCAACGTGACAAGTTAAATCATTTTGGAGAGTCACTTGCCTTCAACGTGACGAGTTAATTATTTTTGGAGAGTCACTTGCCTTCAACGTGACGAGTTAATTATTTTTGGAGAGTCACTTGCCTTCAACG
>JBCEWC010011625.1:0-16525 GCA_038996855.1 Solanum aculeatissimum | reverse complement strand
TAGGTTGTTTGTTGGATTCCTTTTATTATCTCTCTGCGAGTTAATAGGTTGAGAGTTAGGAACCTTACCTTGCCTGGTTTGTGCTTGCGATATGTCCTCTTCCATTTGGTTCGTATTGAGAGTGTTCTCCATTGCCTTTCCTTGATCCTGTTCAAGAGTTTGTTGGTGTTGTTCCATCCTTTTCATAGTATTGTCGTCTGTAGTCATGATTTCAGTATTAGTAGTTGCTAGTTCCACCACTTTAGTTGAGCGAGTGTCCGCTTCACTCGATTCGTGGATGCCGGATCTAGGTGCAATGTTGTGATGGCTGTTGTTCAAGTTGGTGAGATTTCCATGGCTTTCATCCGGTGGCTGATTGGAGTCCACCGGCGCCTGACACGCCATAAGTCAGGCAACTCGGTCTTTGGTATGTTACCGCTAGAGAAAAGATGAGAGAATTGTTAGATAGAGAAGCGGATAATGAGGAGCCTTTAGAATTTGGATTGAAGAGTGTTAGAATGGATGAAAGGGGATTAGGGTTTGATTTAGAGCTGTTAGGAGACCTTAGAAAGGGTAAAAGGGGCATAGAATTTAATTAAATTATGAATTAACCATTAATGAAATGGAGGGGATCACTACAGGGTCTCACGGAGGACCCCCAGTGGCCATGTACTGGCTCATGGGTCGTGGTCCTGCTCGTGAGACCATACTTGGTCTTGAGCCCAACTCTGCTTCTTGGCAACTTTCTGGATCAACTCACGGGACCCTTCACGGACCGTGAAGGGTCTCATGGACCGTGAAGGGTCACACGGATCGAGAAGTGGTCCGTGGGACCACACTTGGTCCATGACTTGGCCCCCAACCCCAAGGAGCAAACTGGTCCAACCCATAAACATCACCACGGACTGTGGACCACCATACGGTTCGTGGTCCCACCCTTAGACCCCATTCCGGAACCTTTTTCCAGCATACTTCCAAGTACGGGTAGTCTCACTGCAAAGGCCATAACTTTCACATACAAACTCCGAATTGAGTGAAACCAGTTACGTTACAAAGATAACTTAAAGAGCTTCGATCTAATATATAATATCCCACACAATTCATCTTGTAACAAAAGATATGTATTTTCAAAGTCCACTACCCAACCGGCCTTACAACTCCACCCAAATAATCCTTTTAATCGAACCACTTAAATGCAGCCCATGGCTACCAAAATTCAACCATGACAAGTTCAACACTAACCAAGACCAACCATTATGAAGTTCAAAAATTTTTGGGTCGTTACAATAATAGTCTGCATGGTCGATTTTTTGGTTATGATCCTATTCTCGTATATGTATGTATTCTAGATTATGAAATATTTTTAAATGCTTCCCTTCATGATCTTAAAGATGCACGGATCATTCATATATTTTCTTCATTCAATTGTTATGATTATGTATATTGTTATTATGACTATGATGTTTCTTTGATGCATTACATGCCAACATACCTAGTGCATTCCACGTACTAACATATACTTTTTAGCTACATGATCTAATCATGTAGGGATGGACAATGAGACTACTCCTCACTTTCGTGGCTAGAGTTGGACACCACACTTTGAAGATTTGGTGAGTTCCCATTCTCAAGGGAGGAGCCCTTTAGTCATGCTAATGTTTTGCCATTTTGAGATTTTTATATTTTAATTTTATCTTGAGGGTGAGCTAGTAGCATTTTCTAGAGCCTACCAATATCTATAATGTAGAGGCATGTTTAGACGAATTGATGTATCTCCCTTATATGGAGATTATGGATTCCTATGTTAATTGGATTTTAGACGATGTTTTCTCTTACTCTTAATCGCTTATTTACCTTATGTATGCTTATGATATGAACAAGATACTTGGATGGGGCGCCTTTGGGTTTCACATTCGACGTGTCATGACTAGGCCCTAGATTTGAGTCGTGACAGGCCCTCTTATTTTTAAAAGAGTTGTCCATGAAACTGATGACAAGATCTTTTGGTTGACAATTTAGGCCACAATAGCTGATGATTAAATTCACAAATAATCTTACCAAACATCTTTATGGACAGTCATTGCTATTACCTCTAACATGTCACCATTCTTCCAATGCCAAAATAAATTGATAGTTCTTCTTGATCCATTCACCATGACAAACAACACCTAATTGTTATTGATTCCGTCATAAATGTTACCTAAAGAAATCTATTTTACACATAGTTAATAATAATGACAGTATAGTAAATTGAGTTATGGCCATGGGATAGAATCCATTGAAATTTAATTCAACAAAGGTAAGTTTGGTTGCAACATCGAAGTAATCTGTTACAACATCTAAATCATATGTTGCAACATCTAACTCATCTGTTGCAACATCTAACTCATCTGTTGCAACATCTAAATAATTTGTTGCAACATTTGACTTATCTCTTGCAATAAATGAGTTACATCTTTTGGATACAACTTAATCTTCTGATTCAATATATGACTATTTTGTTAGATACAATTTAATCTTCAACTGGAATATATGACTATTTTGTTGAATACGACTTAATTTTATATGTTGTGACATATGATCATTTTGTTGGATACAACTTAATGTTATGTTGCAACATATGACCATTCTGTTGGATACAACTTAATCTTTATGTTGCAGCAAATTATTAACATGTTGCAACAGTAAATTAAGCTATTGGGAACGTCACTATAAATTATTAAAAAAAAATATGCAGACATACCCAGAAAAATGATTGAATCAAAGAACTATTATTTATTGCTTTACTTACCAAATTAAAATAATTCCTAGTGATATAGAATGAAAATTTAGTCCAATAATTAATAATTAGTTAAAGAAGAGAGAAGAAGAAGCAACAACAATAAGAACAACAACAACAATGATGATGACGAGGAGCGATTCAAATAATTACCTAAAGAAGATAGAAGCAGCAACAACAATAGCAACAACAACAATGACGAGTAACATCGATCTAATAATTAGATAAAAAAGAAGAGGAAGAGGAGGAAGAAGAAGAAGGAGAAGGAGGAGGAGGAGGATGAAGAAGAAGAAGAAGAGGAGGATAGAGGAAGAAGAAGAGGAGGAAGAGGAAGAGGAAGATGACGAAGAAGAAGAGGAGGAAGAAGAAGAGGAAGAGGAAGAAGAAGCGGAAGAGGAAGAGGAGGAAGAGGAAGAGGAAGAAGAGGAGGAGGAAGGAGAGGAGGAGGAAAAGGAAGAGGAGGAGGAAGAAGAAGAAGAGGAGGAAGAGGAAGAAGAAGAGGAAGAAGAAGAGGAAGAAAAATATCGCTATCTTTGACGCCTTTTCCCCCTCCATATTTAGTTAATAGGGTTTTATAAGGATGGACCAAAGTGCCAACTTAAATATTTCAAAGGTTCAGCTTAAAAAACTTCAGGGCAACTTAAAAAAACTTCAGGGCAGCTCCACACATCCTTCAAAATTGTATTAATTATATAATTATCACATACAGTCAATATAAATAACTTGAGTCACTACAATTTAATTTTCAAACGTTTTTGCCACCTTTAGTTCAAAGTTACTTGATACGTTCTTATAAGACTTGATTTGAGTTGTTGATATTGTTAGATTGAAATGCTACATGTCCATCTATTATGAGATGTTTAGTTCTTCTAAATTTATTCCATTATAGTAAAATATGTATTTAATTCAAATTTACAGTAATATGAACTATAGAAAAAATTTCAGAACAAATTAAAGTTCAAACAAGTAGTCTAGTAATTCAAAAACAAAAAGAAAATAAGAGAAAAAAATCATGAAAATATTTATTTACTTGAAGCAAGTGGCTCAGTTTTACTATCACCACCACCATCAATTTCATAATTTGTATTTACTCCTTCAACCTTGTCCCATTCTGTATTCTTCTGAATCTCCTTGGCAGTGTCATAAGAGGCATGCAAGCCCAAGAACACGTAGTATACCAAAATAAGGATAGTCCAAATAGCAAACCTTATAAAAGAATCCTTATCCATGGAAGCTAGAAGGAAACAATTTATGGCAATGGTTGCAGATGGTATCCATGGTACCATAGGCACACCCCAAACCTTTGGGCTCCTTGCTTTTGGCACCAAAATTGTTATCCCAGCAGTTGCTAAGAACCATATTGGCAATGTGATACAATAACCTTTCCAATCATCTGTAACACCCCAAATAATAGCAGTGCCAATAGATGATGCCACAATGAGTGCTAGTAACACAAAAAGCTTGTTTCGATTATCTCTAGTGGTCACATTACTGACATAGTAACGCCGAACAAGAAGAGCAAAGGCCACGAGAATGAAGATAAAGAGTGTAGAGATAGACAAAAGGTTTGAAAGAATATCAAGACTTGTAAATAATGCAAGAATTGCACTAGACGTCATCATGAATATAGTGGCATTGACTGGCGTTCCAGATTTAGCATTGACATACGAAAACCAAGGGGGCATCATGTGAGTTCTAGAGATATGTGTCAAATAACGAGCTTGTCCAACACAATTTACCAACAAAACAGAGGTCATCCCTTTCAGAGCCCCTGCAGCAACCACATACTTTCCCCAACTTAAACCAACAGCCTCAAATGCAACTGAGAACGGGGCATTAATATCGATATTCTTGTATGATTGCATAAGACAAAGAACAGAAGCCAGTGCACAATACAATACCGTAGTCAATAAAACAGAACCAACTAGGCCAATAGGGATGTCCCTCCCTGGATTCTTAGTTTCCTCAGCCATAGTTGAAACTGCATCAAAACCAGTATACGCGAAGAATAACACAGCTGATGCTTTAAATACACCACGAGGACCAAATGGCATAAAGGGGGTGAAGTTTTTTCTGTCAGCATGGATTAAACCAGCAATGATGATGAAGAGGAGGATTAGAACATGAATAATTGATGCAATATAGTTGATCCTAGAAGAAGCTTTGGTGCTATTACAGGCAATGATAGAAACTATAAGGCAAACACCAATGGCGATTGGATCAAGGTGATTGTAGCCTTCTGCTAGACTATTGACAATGACACGAAAATCATCAGGTTTGTGGCCGCAAAGAGTAGCAAAATAGGAAGTCCAAGAACGAGCCATTGCAGCCGAGCCAATCACATATTCAAGAAGAATGTTACCAGCTGCTATAAATGCTACAAAGTCACCCAACTCTACCCTCAAGTAAGCAAATGAACCACCTACAAAATATTTTAGACTTTTTACCCCAGTATTTTTCAAATTTGACAAGTGCAAGCATCTGAGAACAAGAAGAGAAAAAACTTACACGTTTATGACACAAGGTGAAGAAATTATTATGAAAGAAGCAAGAAATTGATAAGAAGAGAAAAAATAACTAGTGTTCTCTCATAAATAAAAATGCTGGTTTACGTTTTCTCAATTTATTTTCTTTTTCATTCTCTCAATCTCAAGGTACCTTCATCACAATTGCACATTATTTCAGATCAAAGTTCTACAAAAGCACTCTCTCTTGCCCATATCATGGCTCGCAGCTCAATACTAGTACACAAACAACAACACACGTAGTTTAGTCTTAGAAAGTGAGGGCCTACACTAGTATACATCTGAAATGATCATCCTAGATAGTTCTCAAATTTACTCGTTTGAGACAAAAATTGTAAGTACACAAATATAAATATGTCAGATAACTGAACTGGGGATACTGCATTACAAAGTGTCTTTGGATATGCTCATGAAACGTGTGTGTTTGGAGAGAGAGAAACAAATACATAGATTTATTGGGAAATGAATGTTATAAACATGAAGACAATAAATTAATTTATGAAAATGTACTTGAAGAAAATTAAGTTTGCTCCCCTTAATTAGTCCACTTAACTTATGACAAGTTCATAAGAACTTATGATTAATTTTTTTTATGTGTGGCTTCGTGATTCTTTTATAACACCAACTTACTAGACTAGAAAGTGAGATGAGTGTTAAAAGATATACAAAAAGTCTAATAAAATTAAGAGTATAATTAGGTTACGCACATGAGGAAAATAGAATATCATCAAGAAATATAATAATGCATAATGTTATACGTATGTAAGTAAATCTACGAACCTGCCACTGGAATCTCCACAGCAAACTCAGTGTAGCAAAATACGGCTAGCATAGCTGAGATTCCAGAAATAACATAAGATAGGACAACTGCAGGACCAGCATCAGTACGAGCTTCAAGACCAGTAAGAACAAATATTCCAGCACCAACGAGTGCACCTAACCCGAACCACATGAGATCCCACCAATTCAGGCTCCTTTTCATTTGGTTAACACTTCTCGCCTTGACATCCAACTCGTCCTGCTCATCCGAACGTGTCATGACTCGATCCAGAAGTCGACCTGGAGTATTACTCAATGCATTTACATAATTTCCCCAACTCCTAAATGATTCCTCAGGCAGGAAATCATCCTTTGAAATTGAACATCCTCTTCTCCTCATTCCCCCGGCATGTCCTTCTTCCTCTGCTTCCCCCATTTCTATTCTTCTATTTCCAAATTGAATATACACTAGGAGTTTAAATATTTTGGACATACATGATTAATGTACATAGTTTAATTCACATAATAATATGTTAGTTACCATTTTATCAAGTTCAACATGTATTTGTTTGTCTTGCTCATATTTTGCAAATAATAAAACTTACGTAGCAAATAAAAGAGCATATCATGATCTAATCACGTTGTACAAAACTTGCAAGTTGGTCAATTGACAAAATTTAATCATAAAGCATGTGAACAGTTGCAAGTAACCTACGATAAAAGTTTAAGGAAAAACAAACAAACCAAAAAAAATAAAAATAGAATTCAATTATAAAGCATTTCGCTAAGGCACAAACATTCAACAAATAGATACATAAACAAAAAAGAACAAAATTTATTTGTAAGTCCTAAGACTGAAGTCTACCGAAGGAGACAGCTGGTGGAGGAAGACAATCAGTGGCGAGCTAGAGAAAAGAATTGACGTCGCCCCACACAAGTAGCAAATGCATGTTTACACTATAGCCAACCACGTGCACAACTAACTAATCATAGTTTTGCTATATGCGAAAAAGAGAAAATGATGGAGAACCAAAGAGCAAATAATGGTGATATTGATGGAGAACTTTTTTTTTATTGTATAGAAGAATAAAATATGTTTTAGAATTTTTTTTAATCTTGAGAATTACAATTAAAAGATAGACACTTAAAGGCTTATTTGGAAAAATCGAATATGGAGTAATTATTAGGATATTATTTGCACAATCTTAGTAGAAAAATTAATTTCTAAGACTTGTTTCTTGGGCATAATGTAATTACAAACATAATGTTTGATTCACAAATGTAATTAAATCTTTTAAATTTTAAAAATAAAAGATAATTATCAATAATTAAAAATGTTAATATTTGTCAAAATAAATATTACCATATTTTATCTATTGATAGGTATTCGAAATACAAACTATTTTTTAGTAATACTGAATTAAATAATATATATTTGTAGCCAATTTTATAAAAATTAATTGATATATTGTTTGCAAATAAATAATATTTGAATTAAATTTATTATTAAAAAATTTAACCAAGCACACACATTGCTTGCAAGTTTAACATGGACTACATATTTAGTAAAAAATAAAATAAAATCAATATGTGATGCTATAATTAGATAACAATATTAAAATGAATGATAAAAAACAATCTATTAATTTGATATTACTTAGTATAAGTCAAGTTTGTTCATAATCTCACTCCACGATGAATCCAACTTTAGTGGCATCATTCATTATCAGTCAGATTTGTAGAATGCTCGTTTTTTATATGAGACTTAGGAGATATAGTTTCAAATAGTTCAAATAATAATACAACTAAGCGAAATGAAGAAAATAAAAAGTTAAAAGACAAGAAGAAACAAACTATGAAAATTATTTAATGAAGAAAAAGTTGAAAAATCATAATTTAAAAAAAAAAAAAAAAGATAAACAATGTAAAAATATATATTTAAATTTTTTTTTGAAAAAATCAAATTAAAAATGAAATCAAAATAATAGAAATAAAATATAATCTAAAAGAACAATTTTTTTCTCTAAAAGAACAGTTTTTAAAAAAAAGTAATAATCAAGGGAAAAACGTGAAAAATGTTCTTAAAGTATATGAAAGAAATAAAAATGCCCTAGTCTCTCTCTCTCACTCTCTCTCTCTTTCTCTCTCTCTCTCTATATATATAGAATCCTTTAAAGAATGCTTTTCTTGTTTTGTTTTTTTCTAAAATCACATTAACTAATAAAAATGCAAGAATATATATATATATATTTTTTAATCTCATTTTATCAATTAAAATAGAACATTGTACCCCTGAAACAAATAATATATGTCATAATATAAGATCATAGTAAACCCAACATTAATTTTTAATGTTCTTATTATTACCAAATATGTCAGAAATGTTCTTCTCTAAATAAATATATATATTTTTTCTTTTTAAATATATTGTGATCCTAATAAAAATATTACTTTTTAAAGAATCCTTTTCTTGTTTTGTTTTTTTTAAATCACATTAACTAATAAAAATGCAAAAAAATAATTTTTTTTTCTTAATCTCATTCACCAATTAAAATAGAACATTGTATCTTTGTAACAAATAATATATATCATAAATATAAGATCATAGTAAACCCAACATTAATTTTTATTTCAATAACGATAAAAATAGTAATTATAATAAAGCAAAAAAATTATTTTTTATTTTTTTCTCGAATTTAAGTATGATAAATATTTGCTAATTAAAAAAATATTAATAGAAAAATAGTGTGTTCAAAAATAAAATAAATAATAAATTTATTTTTCAAAGGGCATTTTTGACCCATTAAATTACAATAAGGGCATTTCTGGACCAAAGTATTGACAGTAGGAGCATTTTTGAACCAAACTATAAATGAAGAACATTTTTGTTCCTTTCATATGGTTTAAGGGTATTTTTGACTCTTTTTTCAATAATAAATGATCTTGTAATTACGCAACGTAATTCTCATGAAATCTCAGCGCACCCTTAAGAAATGAAGTGTGCAATTTCTTCTCATCAGTTACATTTAATTACATATTATCTAAGTGATTACTTGGCAACATAAACATGTCTGATAAATTTTCGGAATGGTCCAATAGACCATCTGTACTTATTTCGTGTTGTTATTTCGATCACTGTACTTTATAGAATTTAATTTAGAAACCTAAATTATTATACTACACCCGTTTTGAACATTGGAATTAACTTTTATATTTGAAATAAGACTAATACTCCTTAAAATATTATGGAGGATATTGTATGAAGCTTTTCAATTATACCAAGTTTGTGTATTAACTATGTATGTCAAAGACAGTTGAGAAATAAAAGTCAGCAAAAGTTATTGTAAATACTATTAAGAAATTCTTTGAAATTTTAGATCAGTGATTTTCTCCTAATATATAAAGAGTGAGAATTCTCATGATCTATCAAATTGAAGGTTTACGAGTCTAGTTTTCAACCACTTAATGTCCATACAATTTTAGAATAGAAAAGTATTTACCTTTTCGTGAGACTGCACAACCCAACACCTCATGCGGGGGTCCCTATAGCCCTTAAGTTGATGGTCCTTTATAAAATGTCACGATCTGATTTCTTGAGTCTTGATGATATGTACTATACCTTACTAGTAGGTAAGTCAACCTGAACCTGGAACAACAAGTAATGAGTAATTGGGCAAAAACTACATAAATGAATAATAATAGTTATAACAAAAAGATATAAGAAGCCAAAATACACATAGTAACTTAAATCCCTCCAAAAATCTAGAAGTCACAAGTACAGAGCCACTAAAAGAGTATATGTCCCAAAAGTGAACCATATTATATACAATAGAAAAAATTACAAAGGGCTTGTGTGAAGTACGAAAGACGAGCCGCAAAAGTATTTACATATACAGAAGTAGACGACAATAATGATCAGGACGTTGTACTCATCCTTACCTTCGGATGTTGGCTGTTACTGGCTCAAATGTTGACAACAATAATTGATGCTCGATCCTATATTACGAAAACAAAGGCAGGGCGTAGTATTAGTACCAATAAAAAGGTACCTAGTAGGCATCATAGGTCGATTGAGTAAGAAAAATAAATGTAATAAAAAAATACCTGAATAAAACAAAGATAGAAGTTACGAACAAGAAATAATAAAGGTATGCACACGAGTGAAGGAATAAACAAGATCTATGCAACTAAATCCAACTAAGTCTCCATTATCTTAGAAGGTATACTCATGTGCAAATTACGATATAAACCAAAACGGAGCCCTATATGCCTAGTAAGTGCATAAAAAAGTAAGCTAAGACTAAAAAAGTGCATAAAAAAGTAAGCTAAGACTAAGAAAGTTTGGTAAAACCAAGGTGCTCCAAAAGTATCAGATTCCCGAGTTCTAAATTGGAGAAAGCATAAGGACAAGACCTTGAACCACAGGTGACTCTCCCTACAGTAAATATGTTGTTAGAGCCAAACTTTTCAAGGGATATACAACTTGAATCTCAAATCGCAAACGTCAACTACCATAGATAAAATGTCATGATCCAAACTTAGAGCCTAGCTATGACACTGCGAATATGTCACCCGAAGATTCGTCATCCAAGATTCTTGTTCATATTACAAGCATACATAAGGTAAATAAGCAATCATAAAAGCAATGAAGCAGAACATTGTATCATAAGAGTCAAATGTTTCCCTTTAGGGGAAATTACAACATCATTAGTTCAATACATTCCTCTGCATACTTGATCTTGGAGAGGAGTAGAACATAGTTGTACTAGCTCACCCTCCAGATTAGAAAATATAAAAGTCATAGAAACATCAACATAAGCAAGAAACATAAGGGCTTGTCTCCAAAGCATGGGAACTCACCAATATTCAATAGTAATACCAAGAGCTAGCCACAAAAGTGAAGAATAGAATCGTTGTTTGTCCCTACATGGTGATATCATGTAAGTAAGAGTATATGTTAGTACGTTGGAATGTACTAAGTATTTAAGCATGTAATGCGTCAATGAACATCGTACATAATAACAATATGCATAGACATATCAATAAAATAAGAACAAGATATGCATGAATCAATGCACCTTTAAAATCGTGGATAAAAGCACTATAAAACATTTCATATTCTAATAGACATATATATGTGGAAATAATATCATAACCAACATGAATATTATGTAGACTATTACATTAAATCTTGATGTTCCCTCTATACCGAGCAAAAGAGCAGTTTATTTTACCAAGGTAGACCCGATCCTCACCCTATAGGTTCTATCCTAACACAGTGAGAATCCATCATTTTTATCCCACCCTTTAGGCTCTATCCTAGCACGGGGAGTGTCCATTAAAAATATATATGGATATATTGGTAAACCTTATAGGCATATAATTGTCAAACCTATGGCACATAACTATGACAATTCAGGATTTATGTAAGGACCTTTGGAGATAGTCCACCTCACACAAGCTCATTCGGTGATAAGTCAAATCCCATGGAATACATAATCATGTATATACATAAATTTCAAAATAATTCATACTTTATCAAAATCATACTTTTATAACTTGTAAAATTGACATCATAACCTCATTATGTCATACGAATAGTCCATCTATATAAGTTTTTCATATAGTGTGAGTATACTCCCCATCTCATAAACATTAGGGTCTTAATTCACCATCATCATCATCATCATAAAATCATACTTTCATACTTAGAATTATAGTCATACAATCATAATATTAACATAGAAAAATTAGGGTCATAGGTGGGTTCATGAGCAATTTGAGCTAAAATAATGCAGTTAGGTGAAAAACATGTAGGAATCATACAATTAAAATCACATTGAATCATTTTTAAATAAATCCACGCCAAATTCAAAAATCCTTAATCATCATATACTTGAAATCATTCATGGAAAAAATCACCAATTTCGTGTAATTGACATGAATCCTCATTAAGAATGATCAATAGAAATATTCTCTATCACAATTGAAGAAATTGAGTAGAGGTAGAGAAGACCCATATAATTTGCATAATTGAAATTAGGTAAAAATTGAGAATTAAGAAGGAGCTCCACGAAAGAAAGGATTCTATGGATGAAACTCACATACCTTGAGTAAAAGCCTTAGAATTTGAAGAGAAAATAGAGAGCTTGAGTTGATCTTCAATAGAAATCCTTACTTGTTGAAGAAGAAAGCTTTTGAGAGTAGTTTTTGTAACAACCTGTTGATTGACCTGGAAAATAAAAGGTTGAGGAAATTTGGAACTGGCTAGGGTTCACAAGTCAATCCACGACTCGTGGATGATATCATGGATCGTGGTAGGGTCTCATGGACCTAAGTTCAAAAAGTTGAAAAATCTTGGGTTTCTGGAAATTATTCCACAGTTAACAAGATGGACCATAGATGGAACCACGATCCGTCCAAAGGGTAATGAAAGAACCCTGAAGAACTTAAGAATTTTCTAAGTCTGAGAAGGATGCATGAAGGGATTCACGATCCATGTATGAAACCACAAAATATATTGTTGTCTCGTGGTATGAAAGGTGTTATTTTCAGTAGCTCAACCTTTGTGACATGAGTTATACAAAGCCAAAGAACGAGTCGCTGTTGGAAAGATGACCCGTAGACAAGGTCTCATGAATGGCTCTGTCAGATTTTAATGAAGGACTTTTTGTACATTTTCAATTCGCTTAATGATGTGAGGCTAAAAATAATTATATTTAATTATTATATACCTCACATTTGATCTTTTATTTATTCTTTTTTATCATAAATTTTTTGTATAGTGCTAAATTGTGTATTTTATTTGTAGGAGTAAATTGACATGAAGATAAAGAAATTTAGAGCTAAAACGAATTAAAAATGAAAGATTACAGAAGAAAAATCAAGCAACCAGATTGATGGATTAAATTCAATAAAATAACATAATATGCATGTCGGTTGAATTGTTCAAATTGCAATTTGAATTGCAAGTTACTGCTTCCACATGACAGCTATTGAGAGGGAAGCAAATGAATTGAGGCGGCAGTACACAAAGAGTCCAATTTTCTTCCGGTTTTAGATTTTTCAATTTATTTTGGACTTGATTATTTTTCTACATCTATAAATTATCCATAAAAATAAAATTTTCAAGAACCAACCCAACTAACCATCTACTACTTACCCATAATTTTAGGTTTTAGAATTTTATAGCTTGGAAATATTTGAAGAGCCATCGCGGAGAGTGGAGAATTTTGGTTTATTCTTTTCATGTTCTTCTATTATTTATTTGTATTCTTGATTTTCGGAAGATTATTTAGCTATTGTTCTTGAATATTTATGATTAACATAAGTATGTTCATTTTTATAAATTTTAATTGTGTTTTTCCAATAATAATGAGTAACTAAATTTTATAACTAGAATTGTGGGAACCATGATGGATTAACAAAGTAAGTTCATGTCAAAAGTGATTCTTGAATAAATTTTATGTATGTATTAATTATTTTTCTTCGTTATGAATGTTTTTTAATAGTGGCCAACGTAAGAACTCATGTAGTTATTACTGACTGGATCAAGGTAGTAATGAATGGGAAAAGAGAGTAATTAACAGGATTCAATTGATGTTTTCTTGTCTAATCAACCAAACAGGATCAAGGGGAGGTTGTACTGAAACAATAGGTAAAAGTTAGTAATGTCACACTGCGAGGATGGATCAAATCACGTAGTGAAATTTACCTCTCGCCTGGATCAAAACATTTGGTAAACTTAACTTACTTTTTTGCATGCTAAAAATCTAAATAGATCACTAACATATTATTCTTGCTAAGTTATAAAATCATGGGAACATATTCCTAGTTTCTTCTATTTATCTTGACACAAATAAATATTAAATTCCAAACTATTATTAGTATTTTTTATTTTCTTTTATTTAAATTAGACCCCCCCCCCCATATTTATAACGATTATCAAGTTAATTTTTTACTCTTGACAATTGTTTTCTATATTCCTTGTGGGATCGACCCTGACTCACAAGTTGAGTAAGTAAATTACAAACGACCATTATATTTCTTTTGAGAAGTATATTTTG
The DNA here is from genome assembly GCA_038996855.1 of Solanum aculeatissimum. Taxonomy (NCBI): domain Eukaryota; kingdom Viridiplantae; phylum Streptophyta; class Magnoliopsida; order Solanales; family Solanaceae; genus Solanum; species Solanum aculeatissimum. The sequence continues at coordinate 2,417 of JBCEWC010011625.1, read as the reverse complement.
GACTTTACCAAAAAATAGCGTCATTGCCGGGGAATATGATTTAAATATTGTCTTTAGTATTTATTTTTACTTGTAGTCCATAACTTTATTTTTATTATTTTATTTATTTATTTATTCTCTCTTTTTTTCTTATTAATATGACACCCTCTGTTGAAGAAATATTGAATGATTGGAGTATTGGGATGAGAGGGGTTGTAGATAAGTTTTTGAATCACAATGTGTACTTCTTGAAAATATTAGAAAATCTCGACTTAGACAACTTTGTGCTTTTGTCAAATATTCATCAATTCGGCTTGGATGTCCACATTTTAAGTGTTGAGTTGAGTGTAGAGGTTTATATGTTTGATGTTCAACAAGTTTGTTATGAATTGTGTGAGGAATAAAAAAAGCTTATAGGCCAACTTGATGAGCTAAAATTGGAGTGTCAACTACTTGATCGTATTATTATTGATGTTGTCACTGTTGTAAAAAGTACACGAGAGTTATGTGAAGAAGTAGATAATATTATTTTTAAGAACTCTAGCGCCTGCAAATATGAGGATGTAAATAATAATATAATTCATGAATTAGGATGCATTGGACCTCATTCCAATCATTTTTCTACATTATGTTTAGATGATGAGAAATTTAATCGAATCATTTGAGCATATGGAAGAATGTTAGGAGGATAAAAAATATGTTTATATTCTTGAATTTATTGAGCACAAATAAAAAAATTACATTCCTAATTTAAAAGACAAAAAAGTACAACATGCGATCTCTATTGTTTGGTTCCCTTATTTTTATACGACCACCCTTTGAACATAATAGAAAATAGGAAAAGAAATTAGGGGTACAATTCATAAATTCAAGGTGGAAGAAAAAGTGGAAGGGCTCCAACTAGTAGTGTAATTTCTTATTTTCTTTTTTTTTATATAACATTTTTGTCTTTTTTTTTTGTGTCATTTATTTTGTTGCACATTTAAGGGAAATCTGAGTACCCAAATTTGAAGCTAGGGAACTTATTTTTTGAGTTTAACTGTGGGGTGCACACGACCCATGATAAATATTGAAGAAACATGTTTCTAGCTAGACCCTAAAGGGTCCCAAGGAGTATTTCTTACCCTTTTGCATCATCTCTTTTACATAAATTATTTTGGGGACAAAACATGATTTTAAGCGTGGGGTGAAATATCTTCTAATATTTTTAAGGGTGATGTATTTTATAGAATTTTATTTGATTATTTACTATTTAATAAAAAAATTAAAAAACACAAAATCATTTTTATTTTTATTTTTTTAGAGTAAATTAATTTTTTCTTAGATTTTTAGTTTTTATTAGAGAATACTTTGCCCACCCCTTGATTTTTATTTCTGTTTCTTTTCTTTGGGGGAACCCATTGAACCAGATTTTTTTTTAAAAAAAAGTAGATTATATTTTTAGTATTTTATTTTATTTTTGGAGAGAAAAAAAAAGATATTTTTAACTTGATTGGTACAAGAAATTTTGGCATGATTTTGATTAGTATTTTCTGTGAGTGCTTGAGCATAAAATAAAAGTAGACTTTTTGATACCTAGTCTCATAGTTGTGACATTGTATATGTAACAATCTGAAAATTTTCGAAATCTACTTATGGTTGGCATTCTATGATGTACTACAAGCCATGGTTGAGTTTTGGTAGCCACGGGTTGAGTTTAAGTGGCCGAATGCAAATTGGGCTAGTAAGTTGCCTAGAGGGACAGTTTCGGCAGTGTACTTCAAATAGACATAACTTTTGATGTGGGATGAACCATGTGAGATGAAACATATAAAATTGAAGATCATTGAGTTATCTTTGTAACACAACTAGTTTCACTCAATTTGGAGTTTGGATGAGGGAGATATGTCCCACACCGTGAGACTGTCAAACATTCGGAAGCCATTGGAGATAGGCTCAGAAAAATGGCCAAGAACATTGGCACGGGCCATGAATCATTGCACGGTCCATGTAGTTCCTTTTGAGGTGTTCCAATGAGCTAGGGGTGGCCTGAAAACACCCCTAAGCCAAGTCTAAGTCAACGGAACCTTGGACGGTCCGTTTGACACCAAACGACTCATTTACTGCCTCGTGAAGTGAAGAAGTAGCTTGGCCAAGCCAAGGCTGATGATTTTGAGGCTAAGTCTGGTTGGACGTCACCTTACACGGACAGACTCACCTTTAACGGACCGTCAAGTGGTCCGTGAAGTGTAACAGAAAGTCCTCCGAGAGTTCACGCTGAAGATTTTGGCTAAGTGAGGTTGGACGGCAGGGTTGACGAGCCGTGTGCCTGTTGGTAGCGCTGTAGCTTCCGTTTGGGCACTGTGTACAGTTAAAAGTTCTATTTTATTAATGGTATTTTCGTGATTTAACATTTCCCTAAGCCCCCTTTTGGTCCCCTAAGGTCTCCTAAACCCCTA
>JBCEWC010011624.1:0-16527 GCA_038996855.1 Solanum aculeatissimum | reverse complement strand
AGTTTAAAGTATACAAATAATTATAAGAATAATAAAAAAAGTTCTAATCTTATTGCTCTTGGTATGACCACACATTCATCTTAATATCCTTATCTCCGTAACCTGCACCTTTTGGATGTGTGAGTTTTTTATCGACCAACACTCCATCCATATAGTAATGACGGTCTAACCACCATTCTATAAAACTTACCTTTAATTTTATGTGGTATCTTCTTATCACACAATATTCCAGAGACAAACCTCCATTTCATGCATGTTGCCCCAATACGATATATGACATTATCATCGATATCGCCACTACCTTGGATGATGGACCCAAGATATTTAAAAATTTCTCTCTTGGGAATGGGTTGAGTGGCAAGTTTCACTTCAGTGTTTGCTTCATCCCTTGCAACACTGAATTTGCACTCCAAGTATTTTGTTTTTGTCCTGCTCAATTTGAACCCTTTGAATTCCAAAGTATGCCTCCAAACCTCCAACCTATCATTAACTTTATTTTGAGTCTCATCAATCAGTACTATGTCATCCGCAAATAGCATACACCATGGAACCTCCTCCTGAATATACCGTATCAGCTCATCCATTACGTTATAAAAAGTAAATAATAATTTATTAAAATTATTGAGATTGAGCAGGTCAAATTGGGTGGCTTATGACCCAACCCGAATTTTAGCCTATAAGAGCCCAAAGTAAATTTGAATGGGTCATACAATTTCTATTTCAACTCATTTTAGCATTCTAAATTTCAACTCAACCCATTCGTTTGACACCCCTAATTATTTGGGATAAAACATATTAGGCTGAAATGAGCGAAAAAATGAATCACTCAATCCACCTAATTCTCAACCCTAGTTGCTTGAAGATAGCAAAGGGCATGAGATTTATGCTTGCCGCAAGGTCACATAAGGCTTTGACAAATTGGAACACACCAAGTTTTAAATTCAAAGTTTATTTTCTTGTTTGTGCACATAACATAACAATTCTCTGTATATTATGACAATAAAAATCATATAAAATAAAATATCTTTTTAATATCTCATAGATCAATTTGAATCGCATATCAATCTAAATTTGAAATGGACTGAACTAAGTAGATCAAAACAAACGCAGTTAATAAATTAAGCAAATTATTAATTTGTTCATCGTTCAAATATAAACGAATTATAATTTTATGAGCTAATTTAATACCCTAAACTATGGTGTCACACAATTTTAATGGACATTACCTACCCACACAATTTATGTGCTAGCACAATCTATTCTTAGAGGCAACTCCTAGCTAGTGATAGCAATTTCAATTCATATTTGCTTACTCTACCCTAATCAACCCGCCTATTTAAAAGAAAAATTCTCTAATCAACCCAATGTAAGCGCACCCAATCGTTGTTACCCATTTTATTGTGGGTTGAAAATGGGTTAACCCATATTTTAAAGAGCAAATGTCATAAATGATAAATATATAAAGCCTAATTATGTTCCATAGTTATAGATTGGGTAATTACATTTCGTAACTATAGTTATAACAATGTTTGTATAATCAATGTTTGTATAATTCGTGCAATATTTGTATACATTTGTATAATTTGTTATACAATTTGTAGTTTTTGTATAATGTTTGTATATTTCGCTGTACAATCCGTGCACAATGTTTGTATAATTCGATATACAATTCATAGTATTTGTATAATTCGGTATACATTTTGATTCGTGCACAACTTTTGTATAAATCAAGCGAATTATATAAAAACTCAAACTGTAATTACAGCTAGTGTTTACCGCGAGCCGCAATTAATTCAAACTATAGTTATGTTAGCTAATTAACTAGTATATGTTTGCTTATCCGCGTAATTTTTTTATATTAATTAGAAGAGAAAAGTACTAAAAACACCCTCGAACTTGACACAAATTATTAGTTTCGTCCCTAAACTAATGATAGACTTAAAAACACTCCTCAACTTGGTGAACTAAGCTTAAATACACCCTCGAACTTCGTACAAATTATTAGTTTCGTCCCTAAACTATTGATAGGCTTAAATACATCCTTCCAATACCACATGGTATAACAAGTGAGTACAATTTATTTAAAGCGCGTAAAAGGTTAAAAAAAGATCATATCAACCTTAATTTTCTAATTTTTTTCTTTTAAAAAAATCCCTTCAATTTTTTATTACCAACTACCAGAATATCCTTCTTCTTCCCATTTAACATTTCCTCCATTAATGGTGACATGCAAGATCTATTTTTTTTTTTCATTCTCATTTTTAATTGTTTGATTCTCTTTCTTTTTCTATTTTGTTTATGATTATTTTTTGTCAATGTGGACTTCCGGCAATGTTAAAAATTTCATGATTGAATGACAATCTCGTAAGAAGTTTTCGGGATTGTAAAAATATGACAACAAGTGAAGCTATACAAATTTCAAATCAAAATTTAATAAATTACAGAAACATGAAGCTGGGGTGTTTTTAAGTCTATCAATAGTTTAGGGACAAAACTAATAATTTGTGTCAAGTTCGAAGGTGTATTTAAGCTTAGTTCGCCAAGTTGAGAAGTGTTTTTAAGCCTATTCAATTGTTTAGGGACGAAGTCAATAATTCATGCCAAGTTCGAGCGTGTATTTAAGCTTTGTTCGCCAAGTTGAGGGGTGTTTTTAAGTCTATCAATAGTTTAGAGACGAAATATATACTTCGTGTCAAGTTCGAGGGTATTTTTAATACTTCTCTCCAATTAGAAAGTTGACTATTTTAGAAAGCTCATCAATAGAGTATTTGAGTAGTCATATTTAGTGCTAATCAAGAACAAATTTTAATTTCAACAATAATAGATTAATTTAAAACTATAGACTTACGACTTAATTATAAAAATGATTGTAATTTCAACTTCATATAAATATTAAGAGGATAAATCACATAGACATGAAAATGATTAAACTTAAATAGGTCACAGTTAATATTATCAGTATTTTTTCCTGCTAACATGGAATAACAATATTAATTTGATTTACACGTGAACTACATTAATAATATTTTATCGTAAGGATTGAAAATTCGGATCATATAACGTAAGCCATATTTTGTTTTTTCTCAAACTACATATAGTAAATATATTTGATCGACTCGTTTTACCTGAATAAAATATGTACGGATTGGATTGTAATCTGTTTTTATTCAACATATTTCAGCCCATCCATTTATACCCCTAGTCACATGTCTAAAAAAAAGGCTGTTATTTCACATTTAAACTTGGATTATAACATCTCTGACTTTCATACTCCCTTGCTTCATAAAAGTAATTATTAAATTTCGTTCTTAGTCAAATAATACCACATAAATTGAAATCGAACTAGTAGTTAGAGGGGTAATTTGTGTTCCCTGCATAGTGAACTATCACATGGTAATTAGGACTGACTTTGAGGGAATATAATTTAAGTAGGTAGGCAAAAGATTGAAAATGCATTCCTTCTGTTTACAGAACTCAATATATATGTGACATAACTTAAGGCAGTGGAAGCAGCGGGTTTTAAGAGAACACAAGTAAAGAATGGCTACTAAACCTGGCATCCTTACAGAATGGCCTTGGGCATCCCTGGGCAACTTCAAGGTACTCTTTCTTGAATTTCCAACTAATTTTTTCCAGTCAAAACATGTTATGTTTACAGACTACATATCTTCTTATTGATACAACAGAACAAGATGATTGAGGGTGTTCGTTTTGTTTTAGGATCTTGCGTCATTGACAAGTTTAATGCATATAACTTTGTGCATTCTTTTCTTTTCTTTCCTTTCCTCCTAAATCGTTATTTTGTGCTGAATCATGAAGTTAATATAGCTAGACCTTTTGCTAAACTCTTAGTACATTTTTTTTTCATCTTTGGAATGAAGTACTTGCTTTTGGCACCATTTGTGGGTCATAGCATATACTCATTCTTCATGGGCAAAGAAGAAAGGCAGAGGGACTTCACTTACATATTCATACTCCTCTTTATAATCATGAGAATGGTTCACCACCAAATGTGGATATCTCTATCTCGCTACAGGACTGCTAAGGGTGATAATCGGATTCTTGATAGAAGCATTGAATTTGATCAAGTTGACAGAGAAAGAAACTGGTACGTACACTTCCCACCCTCGCGCCTTCATTCTTCATCTCCATCCCTGCTCCCAACACCCCTTTTTACAAAAGGAAAGTAAAAACAGGACTAAGTTTCTTCTTTCAATGACTTCCTCATGACCCTATCCTATTTCTTAGTAAGGAAGGTTTGATTTTGGAGCAAGCCCTGGATACTTAAATTGCACTTTTGAAGCCATATCAGCCTAAGTTCAAAGCAGATAATGTTACTATAGGTTGGGCTAGGGGTGGAGCTAGGGGGCACAAGGGAGTTCATCAGAACCTCCTTGACCAAATAATCACATTGTATATACATGGTTAAAATTATTTTATATGTTTATATGTAGACATTAAATCCCCTTGACTTCTACATGTGTTTATTCTTTTATGTTTTGAATCCCTTTGGTGAAAATTCTAGCTCTGTTCCCATATGGTTCAACCTTCAGTGATGATGTAGCAAATTCAGCACTTATGCGTTTAGGCAACCACACATCATTAAGATAGGTTGTGGTGGGGGGAATCTCAAATAAGTTTGGGTGAGTGTCATGTCTTTGATATGATGGAGTAAATGACAACGAGAACGTTGAATCCTGAAGAGGGTAGGGGTATGAACAACTTAGACAAATCTCATATCGGTAAAACAGAGAAGAGATGTTGGACAGTTAAAGGAAGCAAGCATTAGAATGGACATGTTTTAAAACCAAGGAGGCCTAAACCCTAAGCTGAGCATATCACTGGTGGACTGAACTGCTACATCTACGCCCTTGAGCACTAAAAATTATGACGTGACATACAGTTTCCCTCCAGCTGAAGATGTTATGGGGAAGTTTGGGTCGAAAAGATAGGCTATACCTTGCCGGAGTCAGAATCTTGAACTACGTCACATGTGTCTTAACAAGGCTTTGGGCAGTACTAACAAGGTTTCAACAGTGTCCGAAGGGATACAACAACTCGAAAAAGAAGATGCAAAATAAATTGTACATGAGATGATTGATTAAGGTTGGATTGTTTTTTGTAGGGATGATCAGATCATATTTAATGGGTTGATGCTCTACATTGGATACCTGACGTTTGCAGAGACTCATCACTTGCCTCTTTGGAGGATTGACGGGATCATTATAGCTGCCTTGCTGCATATTGGCCCCGTGGAGTTTCTCTATTACTGGTTTCACAGAGCTCTGCACCACCATTTTCTCTACTCTCGTTATCATTCCCATCATCACTCCTCCATTGTCACCGAGCCACATACTGGTAAGTCATCTTCAAATACTTTTGTGGCATTTTGTTTTATTTGATCTAGTTTTCTAGAGGTAGAACAAACATAAGATATATAAACATGGAGAAACCACAACAACAGGCAACTCTATATCATGTCTGATATCTTACCAACAAGTAATTGGTTAAATTGCACAGATAGTTTATTAAACTTTGAGTATATATAAATTGAACTCATAAACAAATAATTATGTCAAGTACAAGTACTTTGTAGATTGGTTTTCTGTAAATTAAAACCTCTGCTAGCCTGTAAGCCACATGGTTTCTGTTTAATTTAAAAGACAACCAACTACCGATCCGAAAATACTTACAAGTTCTATTTTATTTTGGCAGCTGTTATTCATCCATTTGCTGAGATAACAGTATACTATATGCTCTTTTTTATTCCATTCGTAATAACATTAGCCACTGGGACTATTTCTATAGCTGCAATGGTTACTTATGCCATCTATCTTGATTTCATGAATCTCATGGGCCATTGCAACTTTGAGCTAATTCCCAAGTGGATGTTCTCCATCTTTCCCCCTCTCAAGTACTTGATATATACGCCCTCGTGAGTCTCTTTTACCCTGCATTTTAATTTTTATATTTATAGCATTAACAATGCTTTAGACGTTTGTTTGGCTTTACCTCAACAAGATTATACCATGTTTTTTGCATTATGCAGTTGTCTTTTCATTTTCAACTTTCATTTGCTATGGTCATCGTTAAGAATGATTATAAATATCACAAGAATTTAATTGAGTAAACAAATATTATTTGAATAATTGCCGGTTAAAAGGAATTTATAGAAACTTTAAACGTTAATTTCATCATATGGTTACTGAACTTTACTACCAGAACAGTAAGTTACTAAACTTTACCCACAATAATACTGAGAGAAGATAAAGTTCAGCAACCACAAAATGTTGCATCCATGGAGGCAAACAGAAACAGAAATGTTATATCATGCATATCTACACTGATAGAAGATAAAGTTCACTGACCACAAAATGCTATATCCATGTAGGAAAACAGAAACAGAAATGTCAGCACAGCTGTTTAATTAAATGTTACAAGAGAGATGCAACTTGTGTACTTTTCCACAGCCAAAGTTGGGGAAAATGTCTATTTGCTTCTAACTTTAGTTAACCAGGGGAAATAAAGGGATAAAAAGGAAACACCAGTCTTCTTTTGAAAAAAAAAAAAGATTCCCACTGACTAGGCATCCCTAATGATTTTTCGTTTGTGAATTGTGAGGAATCTGTTTTATTCTTATGACACTAATATCTATTCTTTGATGACACAGGTTCCACTCACTACATCACACTCAATTTAGAACAAATTATTCACTTTTTATGCCAATGTATGACTATCTGTATGGTACAGTGGATAAGTCCTCAGATACATTGTACGAGAAGTCACTTGAGAGAAAAGCTGAATCGCCAAATGTGGTGCACCTAACACATCTAACAACCCCAGAATCCATCTACCATCTCCGAATAGGGTTCGCATCCTTGGCTGCAAAGCCTCAAGCCTCCAAGTGGTATTTTTGGTTAGTATGGCCCATCACGCTATGGTCGTTTCTGATCACTTGGATTTATGGTCACACATTTGTTGTCGAGAGAAATTTGTTCAGGAGTCTCAAAATACAAACTTGGGCTATCCCAAAATATAGTATACAAGTAAGAACTTAATTGTTAATCATGAGTAGTTATACGTTCTGGGCCATACATACTTAAAGAGATTAATTGGCCTATTTTTAAAATTTTGTTCAGTACTTTATGCAATGGCAAAGAGATACTATTAACAATATGATTGAGGAAGCGATTATGGAAGCCGATCAGAAAGGCGTAAAAGTTTTGAGCCTTGGACTACTAAATCAGGCAAGTCAAATATAGAAAATCAAATAACGCCTCATTCTTTCTTTATCTACAACAGAAATGCAGGATCCTCTACGATTTCCTTGAGAATATAATGGTGTTCTGTTAGCTAAGGCAGATATTGACTATAAGGGAGAATATGAATGAAAGAGAATTCTCCCATCACCCTATATTGTTGTCCAGAAGATAGAGGGTTTCAGTTGATACTTACAATTATACACAAATGTAATGTTCTAGCAGGACGAGCAGCTGAATAATTATGGTGAACTGTACATAAGGAGGCATCCTAAGTTGAAAGTGAAGGTGGTAGATGGAAGCAGCTTAGCTGTCGCCGTAGTCCTAAACTCCATTCCTAAAGGAACTTCCCAAGTGGTCCTCAGAGGTCGTTTCTCCAAAGTTGCGTATGCCATTGCCCTAGCCTTGTGCCAAGGAGGAACTCAGGTATATTTGACTATATATTGATCTTGACAAATGATTTTGGTTCCCGTGTCTTTTTTTCATTGAAATTTTTACACAGGTTATGCTAGACGGAGAAGCGTACAAGAGACTAAAAGCAATCCTTAGTCCTGAGGTTGCTACTAATTTGGTCCCGTCAAAATCTTATGAATCAAAGGTATAAACCATAATTCATCCTGACCTAGAGCTATAAAATTTTATCAGCTGATCTCTGAACCATTTTAAATTTTTCTGCAGATATGGCTAGTAGGGGACAGATTGAGTGAGGATGAGCAATTGAAAGCCCCAAAAGGAACAATATTCATTCCTTTCTCACAATTTCCACCAAGGAAAGCTCGCAAGGATTGCTTCTACTTCAACACACCAGCCATGAATATTCCAAAACATTTTGAAAATGTAGACTCTTGTGAGGTTAGAGAAGACCACTTAACATCATTAATTATTGTTTAATTTTTCAGATAATTAGGAAACTCATAACTAATTTTCTTATAATTACAGAATTGGCTCCCAAGAAGGGTGATGAGTGCATGGAGAATAGCTGGGATTTTGCATGCATTGGAAGGTTGGAATGAGAATGAGTGTGGTAACACGATGTTTGATATTGATAAAGTGTGGAAAGCCAGTCTTCAACATGGTTTTAGACCATTCACCATGCCTTGTGCTACTGAATCGAAGGCTTAAACATACAAATTGTCTCATCATGATCATATTGAATCAGTAGTGACTTAACAGGACAATAATTCCCTTTCTGAAGCATGCACGCTAAATAGAGTCATATAGGTTTCGTTATTTATTACTGTACTTTCTACAAATAAGAAGTTGAGTTAAATTTAATTCAAAGTTCCATCTCTGGACTCATGATAAACACCCACGCCAAAAATCAAAGTCATTTGCGTTCTTTTGAGCTATAAGTTTCCGTCAAAAACCACAACCAACTAAACTAAACTGAAGAACAGTTGCAAAACCTCAAATAGCCAAAATCAAAACAAGAAACAGCAAAATGTGATTATTATTTTTCCTTTCAAAAACCAAAGGTTTCTCTCTTTTAGATCTGAACAGATCTCTAGGAAAAAATGAAATTTGATATACAAACAGCCAAACACACACAACACTTAAAAGAAGCAGCAATAAATAAGTAAACCTCTACAGATCCAAGATCGTGTTAAGTGGGATGAGAGAAGAGGGAAAACAACTCTTGCTAAAACAACTTCAAAAGGTTATAATCACTATGAACTTCTTTCAGCAAGAGTTGCTTCTCCACTTCGCCGTTTCCATTATTAGCCGTATTGGCAGTCTAGGGTTTCAACTCACACTACCTATTTATAGCGAGTGTAAGTATTCCCCTTCTTCTTTCTGGGCCGAATCTGAGTGAAGTGTTATTTACGCCCAAAAATTCTTACATAAATCTATCATCAGCTAAAATTCAAATACTCGCATGTATATATAATGTATATGTACAATATATAACTTATTATATATTAAAGATATATATATGGAACTTTATTTTATACGGATACTGGCAAGAGATAGAGTCAAAATTGATGTAAGTCTTTATGACTCAACCAAAAGGGAAACAATTTATTGGCTCTACAACAAAGATTTGAAGGATTATATATTAGTATACAATAGTTGTATATCCTAAGATTTTATCTTTTTTAATAAATTGATCTTTTTACAATTTTGACTAGATCAAGTCTCCTTTAAACAACTCAGATTTAGATATTAGCTCCTCTCTATGTTTTGGGTCCCAAGACTAATAATTAATTGATTGTTATCTTTAAGATATTGTTAATGGTTATTGATATAACTAAAGGTTTCTTTCAAATGATTGATACATTCTCCTTCTTCTAGTGACTAGTTTTCCTGTTGTTGATCCATTATTCATTTTTTGCTACATCTGATATTGACCGAGTTCAACTTGTGATCTCTCTTCATCTTGCATGCTTGTTGGGCTTTAAAACTCAGCCTTCTTTATATTCGAGTCAACCTCAATATTTTTTTGAGCATGAAAATTAAATTACAAGATTTGAAAGTGATTTTACAGGTTGATTTACAGCCATATACAACTAATATACATTGATATACAGCAGTAAATTGGGCCAAAAGATCAAACTTTTCGCAGCAGCAGTCTAAAAGGACTAAACATGCAGATTTTCGAAAAAAGAAAAGGGGCTAAAATCCATTTGCTTCCGAGGGCCTTTTATTGGAAATTAGGACAGGCCCAAAATTGGGTCTATGAAGCCAACAATTATGAATTTAGACAAAACTTAAATTTAAGATTGCTCTTTCCTTTACTATTGTGACTTGTTTATTATTCATTTTGTACTTAATTAATTTTGACTCTTATTTTAGATTAACTCAATTCAATTCTTTAAATTTGCGAAATCATTTCTTTTATGTGGATTTATTCTTTATAAATAATTTTAATTTAATGCTTTTCTTTAATTAGTCTTTTTTTTTTACAAAGTTTATTTTATTTATAAATTATTTTAAGTGTCATAAGTTGATTTCTTGTTCAAATAATTTTAAATATCTTTATAATTTTTAAATTGCACGTTAGTGGTCATTTTGAGTGCCAACACCTTCTCATTGTGGAAATGTAAATCTCTCACCTTTTTCTCTAAATTTCTTAAGACTTAATCTATAAAAATCTTTCAAATTAAGTTTTCTTAATTTCTTTAACAAAATTAAATGGCGACTCTTTTGAAGTGTATTTTTTTCATCAATTTTTAAACCTAAAACATTTCCAAGAGTGATTTTTTTGTTCTTTAAAAAGAATTAAATCACGACTTATAATAGTAAGTACTTCTCTAGATTTAATTACAAATTTCATATTTGAGCCTTGAATATGTACTTCCTCCATTCACTTTTACTTGTCACTTATTTCTAAAATAAATTTTTTTTTTATTTATCACTTTTAACATATTAAGAAAAGATAAATTTGTTTTCATGTTTTATCTTTAGCATTAAATACTATTCTTCAAATTATTTTTCAAGACCTAATACTCCCTCGGTACATCTATACTATTTTGACATATCAAAAAATATTTGTCCAGTTTATAAAATCAATGAATAATTTATCATTTTATATCTATTTTACCGTTATTATTAAATATCATTCATTATTCAATGTTTATGGCTTATATTTAATATGAATGATTTGGTAAAATTATCCGTATCATTTACTACTTTTTAATCTCCATATTAAATCAATAATGAACAACTGTATTAAACATCAATTAACAAAGACAAAGTGATAAAAAATTTATATCAATGATTATTTTCTTAATAGATGTGTCAAGTCAAATAGTAACAAGTAAACATAATCAGAAAAAATAATCTTCTTTAATATGTATGAAAAACTTTATCCCAACAATAACAGTAATATATTTACTAAAATCTCACTAAATGAAATTTAAAAAAATAAGAAAGATTCTATTCCGAAAATGAAAATTTTGGATATGAATTTGAATTAGAGCCCCCTCCCCTCCCCCCTCCCCCCTCCCCCTCCCCCACCAAATAATAATAATAATAATTAAAGGAGTAGTTGTGATTTGGAAAACCGCCTCTTCTCCTACAGACCAGAAAGTTCATTTTCCATATAATTTAGGATTATTCAAATTAGGCGACAACCTCAATATTCCTTAAAAATCACCCATTCAATGGACCCACCTTCCTGTAACTTGTAACTAATATCTACATGGTGTTAAATAAATAAATCATTTTCTTTTCATTTTTTATTTTTTTCCTTTAATTTTTTTATATGACATATTTAATATTACTAATTGGTTTAAATAGATTTTAATCCTTAAAGATATAAGATAGAGTCTTGATATAGAGAAAAATATTATTTTATGTATAATATTCATCATCATTTTATCCACAATCATTAATTACTATCACTAATACATCACAATTATCATAATCACCATCATTGTCAACCACTATCATCGTCGTCTACTATCAATTACCTCTCTCATCAGAATTATCACTATTGTTAACCATAATTATTAGTTACTATCACATTTATCTCCATAATTATTATAATTACATCCATTGTCACTGTCACCTTTATCTTTGTAGTTGTCATCACCTCCACCACTAGTATCAACAACTGCCATCATTATCTTTGTAGCTGTCAACCATCACACACACACATATCACCACCGCCATCTCTAACACCACAATCAGTGATCACTATCATCATTGTGGTTAATTTTTACTATCTTCATCATCTTAACTAGCACCGTCGTCAACTATCACAAGCACATTCTTCAAGCACTATCATCAACACCACCAACTATTAACCAACTATTAACATCGTCCAACTTCATCTTTACAATCATCAACACCACTATCAATCCGGCTATCACCACCATTATTACTAGTCATTAACAATAACAATTACCATTACTGTCATCACTACAAAATATCTCCACCATCTCTAACTAGCATAAATATTTCATTTTTTCGTCAACTAATAAATTTATTTTATCAATTTTTATTTAAACTTTTTTTGTGTGCGTATGTGTATATATATTATGTATGTTCTGATTTAAAAATTAAATAATCTTAGTATTTCAGATCTAGAAATTTCTTCTTATTCATTTAAGTATCCATTTTAATTCACACATCTAAATTTTAATGAAAATAAATCAGATCTCAGATTGCTATCTAGTTTCTTTTCTCCTATTCAGCATTGACAATTAATTAATAGAGAAACTAATAAGTTTTCTTCTTTTATGAAGAAAAAAAGTACCTACGAAGAAGATGGTTTTGTGTTTTCTTGATAGCTGATAAAAGTAAAATATTAGGAAGAGAAAAGACCATTAGTATCTTCTTGACTTTGTCTTCTTTTTTTTTTCCTATCCGTTGAGCAAGGCATATAGTTGTTCATTTTTTAACCTATGCGTACAGTGACAACTCAAACTAATAAAGTAAACATATGTTTCGATCAAATCGTTCTTTTAAAAAAGGAAAAAGGGATAAATATACTTTTAAATTAAACTTGAAACAAAACATTCTCTTTTAACATATGTGTGCAAAAGGCTAGAAAATACAGAGGAAAATTTAAATCACAGCAAATCTAAATTAATTGAGTCATTAAATACTCACTTAAATAACAAAAGAAGATATTGTCACAAATAATTATATTCAAAGATGTCCCAAAACACCGCTTTGGAACAAAACCATCATGAATTCTTCAGCACTAGTATTCACCTTGGCCATGAAGTCTTCACAACGTGAAATTACAAAAGAAAATAAGGTGTTTTGACCTTGTCTGTCGGGAATGTCATCAGTCACTTGTCTTCTGCAGATTGGGCACGTCCAGCTGCACTCTAGCCAGGCGTCCACGCACATAGCGTGGAATGAGTGGCCGCATTTCGGCAGTTCCCGACACTTGTCGCCGTCGCTCACTTCATCGAGGCACACGGCACAGTAATCGTAACTGACTTCCTCGACGACCACCTTGAACGACGGCGGCAAATACTTGTCGGGACGGAACCAACGGAATTTAATTGTGCAAATCAAGAAAATAGCGGTTGCGGCAGCTACAAAGGTGGCTAATGGCTCAAAATGAAAATACATCTCTACCTATAAACCGCTGTTTTGATGACAACGCGTTACAGCCGACAATACAATTTATAAAGGTCCAAGGTCTATCCTGTCCTTTTTCTTTATATTAATAAAATATATATTGTGAATTTTATCATTATTAATTTGTGTTCAAGAATACCACACATTCAATCCTGGTACCACAGATAATTTTACTTACATGTATGCTTTTAGATCAAAAATATTTATCATCACTTATTTCAATTTATATAGTGATGTTTGGTTAGATATTTTATTTTATTTTATTGGAAATTTTTGATTGAAAATAAATTTATAAATATTTATTTAATTATAAGTTATTTTACTTAAAAAATTTAATTAAGAAATATAAATTGGATAATATTAATTGTTTTGAGACATATTAGAAAAAATATATTCAAGGCGTGTAAATATGAAATTCTGCTTTTTTAGCGGGGCCCGCGTTTTTCAAGAGTCCATGTTCCGTCACCATCTGTGTTAAATGAGGAATGAATGGGTTCATTCGTTCACTCCGTTTTACATATAGATAGGTGGGTCATATGAAAATTTGATTGAATACAAGGTTAAAATAAAATATTTAGATGGTTTTTCATTAATTAATTTAAAATGTATCGATCCAATTTTACATTGAGCTAAAGTAAATTGATTAAAATGAACTCAATATATAAAAGAAAAAGATTATTAAGGCATCATAATTTTCTTGAATTAATTGTATGGTCTTGATCAAAACTTATCTACTATTTCATGGTTGAACAAGAAAAAGATAAGGATCCAGCACAATGTAGAAACGCCTTGCCGTTATGTCAGACGTGACCGGCACTTCCTATTAGGAGTTAGGAGGAAGAGGATTAATGTTCCATGGGACCACAATTTCTCTTTTCTTTAAGCCAATTTAAATAATATATCTAGTTATTTTTATTAATAACTAATAATCAAGACAAAAATAAGGAACCCAAATAATTTGACTTTTCTACCCCTGTTCCAACGAAAATATTGAGATGAGAAAAAATAAGAATGATTAAAAAATATATATATTCTTCGCAACAATGAACTACAGGAAAATCATTTCCTCCTATAATTTAAATATATTCAAATTAAATACATAGATTAAACAAAAAAAAAATCTCTTCCACCTCTAATTGTAGGCGAGAAAAGAATAATTAAAATTCAAGAACGGGGCAAAATTACGCTTTCGATCAACGTCATCATGAGTTCTTCCGTAAAAGGACTAAAAATCTTCACCAGAAAATCTTCGCTCCGGGAAATGAGATAGGACACAATGGTATTTTCACCTTGCTTCTTAGGAAGATCATCAGTAACTTGCCTTCTGCAAATTGGGCACGTCCAATTGCGCTCTAGCCACGTGTCCACACATTCAACGTGGAAAACATGACCGCATTTCGGCAGTTTCCGGCAATCCTCCCCGCCGACTACGTCGTTCAGGCAAACGACGCAGCAATAGACTTCCCCGTAATTGTCGTCGACGGTGAACGGCGGCGGTAGGCGGTCGTCGAGGAAGAACCACCGTAATTTGATACCGCAAATCATGAAAACGGCGGCGCTAGCGATCGTCGTTATAAATAGCTGAAAAGTAAAATCCATTGGCTGAATGTCCTGCGTCTCAGAGGAAAAAGAAAAAACAATGCTGCGTTTTTAGGAAAAAGACACAAATGAACTTGACCAGACTGGATTGTACATTCCTTTTATACTCATTTCTTTCTTTATGTTATTATTTTTATAAATAAATTAATAAAACTGAAGTGGATAAAATTTACCTGAATTGACTTTCATCTATTTATAGTTATATTGTTGTTATATAAAGAAACTTTATTTTTTTTAAAAGAATTCTGAAGAGATTTTATTTTTTAGAACTTAGGACGGCATAATATTAACACTACAAAAGGATCAAATTTATCTTGAATATACTAAAAATCGTATAAAAATATCCTTCATCTACTTGTCAAATAAAATTTATTCCTTTATTAATCAAGTTAAGAATGTCATTAACTTATTAAAAATAACTCAAAGCGTCCTCCTTTTATTTGTTGGCTCAATATTACTACTTCAGTTGTTTTAAAGGTTAAAATTGTCATTAATTGATGACACAAATATATCATAAAATTCTAACACAATGAACCCCTTGTATTATATATCCATAAAGTTGCTTTGGTCCCAACTCACAAGCACATAATAAAAATCAGCTCATATAGCCACTAATATTGTTTAGGATTCATTCTTTAACCTATTCCTCTCTAGCTACCCTACTAGGACCACCATTAATTTATTGTGGCCCTCTTTCTGTAGTACAAGAAAATAAAACTCACCAACATACAACGTTAGTGGAAAAAAGAATCAGAATTATACGTGCAAGAAGGTATTAGTTACTTAACTTAACTATAGTTATTTATTATTGACTTGAAATGTAAATTAAAAAATAATAACTGATAGAAATAATTTTATCAAATCATCTTTATAAAATGTAAGTGATTTAAACGTTTACTTGGCAAGAAGAGCTAGAGTGGGCCAACAAAAATACAAGAGGAAAAAGAGCCGCAGCCACGTATGGATAGAAACAGCAATTTGCCACATATGGATAGAAAGGAATCATCGAATTTTGATAATAAAATACCTTTAATTGCCAAAAAAAATGTCATTTAAATGTTAAAAAATGATTACTATTTAATAAGAGTTCTTAAATGATCACTCCATAGATGAGTTTAGATTTTTGAGTTAGAATAAGAGGTTTAACATTCATAAAACTAGAGGTTTATTACATGTCGAGAAAATTTAATTTTCAAGTAAAAAGTAATCATAAATAGGTAGGAATTCCTTGTTATTCATGTATTAAAAGTATAAACTGAAACAAAGTAGTGATAGGATAATAAAGTTTCTCATCCATAAAGATCGTATACATGTCATATAATTGTGCCATTAATTAAGTGACAATTTTAAGCTAGGAGATAGCAGCAGAGACAAATTTAATACAATAAGTTAGGGGTCGGCATTCAGTTCTTTGGTTCGATTTTAGCAAATTTCGGTTCGGTTCTTCAGTTTTTGATTTTGAAAAAGTGTGCACCATATATCGAATCGAAATATTTCGGTTCAGTTCGGTTTTTTCAAGTTCGATTCGATTTTATTCGGTGTTTTTAAAACAGTTTTTCGGTGCACACTAATGAAAAATAAAATGAGGACAAAATCAAAGTATAAGACACTTAAAAATTTAAAATCATGT
>JBCEWC010011623.1:0-16527 GCA_038996855.1 Solanum aculeatissimum | reverse complement strand
GTTTTAGGAATTTCCCAGATTTCGTGCTAAAAGAAGGGACGGGACTTAGCCTTAACATACCTTTCCAACGGACGTCCAAATGCCCGAAGTTCCTTCACAAAAGTGGTTCCCGACATCCTAATCTTCGCAACTACTATATATATGCAGCTTAAAAGCACCTACAAACAATCCATAATTTGGCACTAATGATCAGATTTCCCATATAGCGTCTATGCGAGGAAATGTCCGTAGAACTTCGTAAAAATGGTCGTACAAGAGCCCCAAAATGATTACCTAAACAAACCAGCTACAACCACACAACGACCAGCAAGAACACCACTTTTCACAGTCCAAAAATAGCCCCCAAACACTGCTAATAAGAGGGGAAAACAATTGCAAAGCGTAAGGCACACATTTCTAGGCATGCGGGCGAATTTTAACTCTAAAACTGCAAAGAACTTACCGAAATTGATTATGGAGCTGGTGGGAGCTTTGTCTTCAGTTGTTGAACTGTTTAGGACAAAAACTCTTCAGTTTGAGCTTTAAAAGTGAAAATAGCCGACATTTAAGTGGGCTTGACCCGACCCAGTCCATGACCCAGTTTTCTGCTTGGGCAGTTGCGGTAAAACTCTCATAACTCTTTATTCTGAAGTTGGATTTATACGCGATATTGTGCGTTGCAAACTAGACTCGTAGACCTTCAATTTGATATGTCATGGATCTTCGAAATCCTTATATTTTTGGAGATATGGTCTAATATGTTTGACCCAAATTTAAGAAGGATTTCTCAAAGAAGCTTACGGTAACTTTGGCCAAATTTTATCTTGCAACTTCCTTGATTCTGAAACTTAAAATATGAACTTTGGGATAGTAAAATACCCCTTAAAATCCATTATTATCATATTATATACTCTTAGCCCCATCCAAGAAGTGAAACTCAGTTTAAATCTTCCGCAAAGGGCTAGGTGCCACTTGGGCCATCTCTCTAATCCGGAATATGTATTTAGGGGATTTCCTTGACTTAAAACTTTAATCCCTTGGTATTACCACCTATTTTAATCCTTATTACCCTTAGGTTCTATCCAGAGTCATATATGCCTTATACAACATGCCACAATATGTATATTATGGAAGATGAGAAACACGGGGTCTCATAATTTCTTCTTTGTGTTCGCAGGAGAATCTCTGCATTTTTGAGGTATGGGTGATCTCTTCTCCACGTTCGTGGAGTACTAGTCAATGGCCCCCTCTTTCCTTCTCTGTATTCGGGTGTTGGACCTCCGCGTTCGTTGAGGTAAATGACCTGCTCCTCTCCGCATTCGTGGAATCCCATCTGCGTTCGCAGAGGTATTTTTATACTTGCACTATATTAATTCTGATAAATATCATTTTTACTCTATTTTCAAACATTTCAAGTTTTTAGAGCAATTTTTGACGAAGATTTTTGTAGAATTCTTTTGAGTAAGTGCTTCTAACATTATTTTAATTAACTTCCATGATTTTTATCTTGATTTTTTCATGAATTTCATAATTTTTTATATTTAAAATTAGATATTTTTAATCTATGATTTTGAAATTTAAAAGATGATTTCTCCTCCAATTTGAACTCAGTTTTAGTGAGATTTTCACCCACAAACTCTATTTTTTGTGTAGAACCTGATTTTCAAGTAAATTTCCAAATTGAAAACCTTTAAATTTTAACCCTAATTTTGACCATTTTGCTCCTAAGTCTAATTCGTGCCAATAAGGATATCCAAATTTGTCTCTTGACGCACAATATCTATTTTTGATAGCGATTGGTTGATTCTGTGATCGTTTGGAGACTTGAGTTGATTAAAAGCTTGTCTGAGTGTGATTTCGACATCGAGTTAGATTTGGCTAACCTTGTTAGGACTGGAGTTGAGTTATTGGATATGTTCATTTGGTAATTGTGAGATTTAGATTGGTTCATGAGTAATTGGATTGGTATGATAGAATTGTGATAGAAATGTGATACTGGTTATGCCAAAATTTGAGTAGATTGTGATCATATTGATAAATTGAGATGAAATTTTTAAAATTAAGATATTTTGGTCATTATTGTTATAGTTTGAGACTTGTGATACCATTTGGAGAGTTTTGTGGTAATTAGAAAATATTTGAGATACATTTAAGATATATGAGTATATATTGGAACTTGTAGAGTCAGGTTACATTGGCATGTGATTAATAATGAGAGAATGGTGATATAAGACTTATTGATGGCATTGTGAAACTAGTTGATGCACTTGACATAGCCCTTTTGATGTTACGATTATTGCATTCACCCATTATCGTTTTCATTGCTATTATACAAACTTGAATTGGGGCTTTGGCTTGCACAAATCTTGCACACATCTCATATTGCATCTGTACCACTTGAGACATTATGATACATGAGACATTCCTATATACGACATGTGATGCCTTGAGATACTTTTGGGATTCATATGCATATTTTGGGACGAGTGAGGTTCAATATTATTAGTACACTTGACTATAATATAATTATGAAGATTTGAGACATGATAATGGTTTGTGGTATTAGCTTAGCACTTTTTATTATTCACCATGGATCTAGGATGATTATGTATCAGTATTCGTATTGTGAAGTTATTATATACCTTGATTTGTGACATTGGCATACGTTCATCTCACATAACATTTTTGTCACCCCTTGACATGTTGAGGCAGCAAGGTTGAGATTTTGAGACATTGTGGACCTTTATACATATTTTGGGACTTGTGAGCCTAGTGTGAATGGTCTATTCAGTTATTTGGAAATTGTGGAAAGTTGAGATATGTTGATGATTTGCGGTACCAGTTGAAATATTTGGCACACCCCCCCATTTGATTTTATGAGGGTTATGTATTGATTATCTTATTATATTGTTGTTATACATACTGACTTGTGGCATGGACATGCATTTACATCACATACATCCTCTTGACCACACTGAGATGGCAAGATTGAGATTTTTTACCTCTCTTTATAAAACCCCTGTGCCTAATTTGAGGTAGTAAGGGAGGGAATGTACCACCTTTTACGCTCTTTGACCACGCTGAGGTTGCAAGGTAGAGATATTGTGACACCCCTTGATTATGCTGAGGTGGAAAGGTAGAGATATTATGACACCCCTTGACCACGCTGAGGTGGCAAGTTTGAGATGATACCCTTTGATCACACTGAGGTGACAAGGTTAAGCGATTTCAACATATGGTTAGATGAGGCCCCCATACTTTACATTCATACATTATATGTGTATTGCAGCATTGAATGTTATTTTCATCTTGCTATGCTTTTATATATGTCTATATCGTGTACTAACCCCTTTGTTGCAAGTGACAAAATTCTTCGTTATTACATGTTTCTTTCAATTTCCCTTACCTTGTCAGTTAAACCTACTAGGTATATTTTGGTATACTTGCCCCTACTTTCTTTCCTCCCTACAGATCGAGCACAGGGACCCCTATAGGGTAGTAGAGCCTTCTTCCATCTACTCTAGATTTAGTGGTTAGGCTCAGATTTTGAGTCGACATACCTTAAATCCTTAGAATTTGTGAGAGCCTTGAAGGAATCACTTTAATGGTTGAACTTCAAAGAAATCTCTTGAGAATCTTGGAATTGATTGAGGAATTTTGGTGAGGATTTGAGAGGATTTTGGGAGTGTTTGAGTGAGAATTAGGGTTTAAAATGGTGGAATGATTGAGGAATCTCATCTATAAGAGTGTTGGGTTATGACCCAATTGTCCTCACTTGAAACTGAAAAAGTTCAAAAACAATTGTACTATTGGAGAGCAAGTGGGCGACGACCCTTGGTTCTCGAATAGTGTAATTTTGTGTGAAGTTAACTATCTCCTATTTTGGCCTAGAAATGAGATTATGCCATTTTTGTACTATCGAGGAACAAGTGGGCGATGCAGATTGGTCGTGCACTCTTCTGGTTAAGGCCCAAATCACTCAAAAAATTATTTTTAGATACGGGTGACCTAAAAATCAAAGCCGACCCATTTTATACACAATTTGACCTCCTGAAAAGAAATCCAAAGTTGAATTTTCCAAATAATGCATAGATTTTGTGATATTTAAGAAATACATCATAAGGATATTTTGAGTCACGTGGGAGGCATTATAATATCCCCCCCTTGGGAACATTCATCCCCGAATATGGTGGAAACATACTTAAGAAGAGTGATAAGACATCTCTCAGCCCTCGTAAATGCAACTTAAAAATCATTTTCACAAAAACAATCCCAAATTCATACGTAAAAAATCATCATATCATGTTACTATGAGTATTCATGGATACAACATGACATGAAAGGGTTGAGTCACATGACTTGACATCATAAATGGGGTAAACTTATTTCCTTAGACTTAAGTAGAGCAGAAGAGATAAGGATATCACTTCTTTATATTCGCTTTGGATTCCCAAGTGGCACTTTCAACTTGTTGGTTCCACCAAAGGACTTTGATGGATGCTACATCTTTGTTTCTCAATCTCTTTACTTGCCTATCAAATATCTCAATCAAAACATCTTCATACGCCCAATTCTCCTCAATACCAACAACCTTCGAAGGCATAATAGAGTTTGGATCACCTGCACACTTCCTCAACATGGACACATGAAAGACCGGATGAACCATACTTATCTCCATAGGTAACTCCAACTCATAAGAAACCTTACCAATTCTCCTTAAAATCCTATAAGGCCCTACACACCTTGGCCACTTTGTGCCTCACCCTATACTTAGCTAACATGTTCTTCAACATTTAGTAGATAAATTGTGCCCCACCATCGTTGATGATGGCTCTTCGCGTCCTAAACCATGTGAAAATATGCTTTTTCAGAAACTTGTTCAGCACCTTTGAATCATTAATGTGAAGCGCTATTGCTTCTAACCACTTGGACACATAATAATCTGCAACCAAGATATAGTGGTTTCCAAAAGAGGGTGGGAATGGACCCATGAAGTCAGTCCCCCACAAATAAAAAATCTCCACCTCTAGGATGTTGTTCAGGGGCATCTCTTGCCTCATAGATATGGTACCAGTGTTTTGGCATGCATCACATTGTTTCACGAATTGCACAACATCCTTAAAAAGAGTCAGCCAAAAGAAACCCAACTGCAATACCTTGTGGGTAGTCTGTTCCCCTCCATGATGTCCCACTTAAGGTGAAGCTTGACATCTTTCAATTAACCAACGCATTTCCACTTCTGAGATGCACCTTCTTGCCATTCTGTCAGCACCCTGCTTGAAAAGATATGGCTCATCTCAAATATAAGTCTTTGCATCATGGCTAGTCTCTTCCTCTGCTGGTAGTTAACATCAGGGGGAAAAATTCCACTCAATAAGTAGTTCACAATATCAATATACCAGGAAACCCCTCTACTTCTATTGCCAAGAGCTGCTCATCAGGGAATTCCTCCTTAATATGACTTTGCTCACCAATATGATTGTCACTCTCCCATCGCGAAAAGTGATCAGAAATCTAATTTTTACATCCTTTCTGATACTTGATTTTAATGTCAAACTCCTGTAGTAATTGTATCCATATGATCAATCGAGGTTTGGCATTTTTGTTGAACAAATACCTCAAGGCTACATGGTCAGTGAACACTATGGCTCTAGTGCCCACCAAGTAGTATCAGAACTTGTCAAAAGCATACACCAGTGCCAACATTTCTTTTTTAGTCACATCATAGTTGCGTTAAATTGGGTCCAAGGTCTTGTTGGCATAGTATATAGAGTGAAATACCTTATCCTTACGTTGACCCAGTACCGCTCCTACGGCTATGTCGCTAGCATCATACATTAACTCAAAAGGGAGCTCCCAATTTGGAGCTATCAAAATAGGGGCTTCCACTAACCTCTTTTTTAGAGTTTCAAAAGCCTGGAAGCATGAAGCATCAAAGTTAAATTGTACCTCTTTCTCAAGAAGGGCGCACAGTGGCTTTGAGATCTTTGAAAAGTCCTTGATGAATCTACGATAGAACCATGCATGCCCTACAAAGCTGCGAACTCCTTTGACAGATACGGGCGGAGGTTGCTTTTCAATTACCTTGATATTTTCCCTATCCACCTCCAGTCCTCTTTTGGACACCTTGTGCCCCAAGACTATCCCCTGCTTTACTAGAAAATGGTATTTTTCCTAGTTAAGTACAAGGTTAGTTTCCTCATAGCAAGCTCAAACCTTATTCAAGGTACATAAATAGACCTCAAATGATTCCCGAAAGACTGAAAAATCATCTATGAATACCTCCACAAAATCTTCCACCATGTCATGGAATATAGCCATTATGCACCTTTGGAATGTAGCTGGTGCATTGCACAGGGCGAAGGGCATGCGTTTGAAAGCATATGTACCATACGGACAAGTGAATGTAGTCTTCTATTGGTCCTCTAGGGCTATAGTGATCTGATTATACCCTGAGTATCCATCCAAGAAACAGTAGTACTCCTGCTCAGCCAGCCTATAAAACATTTGATCAATTAAAGGTACTGGATAATGATCTTTTCGGATGGCGTCATTCAACTTCCTGTAGTCTATGCATATACGCTACCCTATCACTGTTCTAGTTGGGATGAGGTCATTCTTCGCATTTGTAACATCTGTCATTCCTCCTTTCTTGGGAACACATTGTACTAGGCTTACCCACTTGCTGTCTAAGATAGGGAAAATTATACCAGTATCTATCCACTTTATCACTTCTTTCTTCACCACTTCCTTCATAATTGGGTTCAACCTTCGTTGTAGTTGGGGCACGAGTTTGTGGCCCTTCTCCATGGAAATTCTGTTCATACAAAAGATGGGATAATGCCATGAAGATCTGACATTTTCCAACCCATAGCTTGTTTCCTCCTTTTCAAAACTTCAACAGAAGGTTCTACCTGTGCCGTAGACAATGAAGCAGACAAGATTACCGGTAAAGTATTATTTTCTCCAAGAAAATATACTTGAGATGTGATGAAAATGGCTTCAACTCTAGCTTAGGAGCTTCTTCAATAGAAGGTTTGGGTGGAGGTCCTAATATCCTATTTAGGGGCTCAACCACCTTTTTCAGTATGCTGACATTATAATTATTCAGTACCCTTTTAATTTCTCTGTCTTCAAAGTCATCCACTGACCCTTGATTCAACAACACTTTGGATAAAGGATCCTTAATTTCAACCTGACTAATTGTAGCCTATTTCTCTAACACTGTGATGGCTTCCAAGTCCTCATATACTACGGGCATCTTTAAGGCTTTTTAGACATCAAAATCTTCCACCTTATCATAGTCACACATAATTAGCCGCCCTGCTACCATGTCTATCAATGCTCCTCCAGTTGCAAGGAATGGCCATCCCAGAATGAAAGGAACCTCTAGGCCTGGTTTAAAATCCAAGATGACAAAGTCCATGGGGAGTATGAGGTACCCCACTTGGACTAGCACATCCACTATGATTCCTTCCGGTCTAGCTACCGACCGGTCTGCTAGTTCTAGTAGGATTATGGTGGGTCTAGGCTCTCTGAGATCCAACGTTTTGTACATTGAGTTGGGCATGAGGTTGAGGATCACCCCCAAATCATACAACCATCTATCATTCAAACATTTTCCAATCGTTAGTTGAACCGTGAAACTTCCAGAATCCTTCAATTTAGTTGGCAACTTTATTTTATTAAGGATCTAAGAGTTATACTCCTTAGTGAGCGCCACCGTCTCAAACTCAGCTAACGTACTCTTGTTGGCGACAATATCATTCATATACTTAGCATAATTTGGGATCCCCCGCAAAACATCAATAAGAGGTATGTTAATTTCTACCTGTTTTAGGAGCCCGATGAACTTCTAGAAACACTCTTCCTCCCTTTTCTTTTTTAGCTTTTGAGGGAAAGGAGGAGGATTCTTTGGTGCCAGATCAAATTTTACATTAGATAGGCTGGGAGTGCCAACCCGATCATTGATCCCTACATTTCCACTGCCCTCACTTTTCTACTTTGGGATCAGCTCTGCCAATGGCTTTCCACTTCTAGTGCTGACAACATTAACCTGCTTTGGGTTTAGGTCAGTTTCCCCTGGAAAACCTCCTTTAGGTCTAGCATTAATTGTGTTATCCAACTGCCTAATATGCTTTTCAAGATTCTGCAGGCCATTCCTATTCTGGCGAATGTCCTCATCTTGCGTTTGCTGATTTGTCAAGATTTGCCTTAGGACTTCACTATCACTCATGCCTCTAGTATTTGCCTGCTTTGCAAGCTACTGAGCTTGCTGGTTGTAGAATTGCCCACCCTATGGCCTGTGCTGAGGGTGTCCTTGACTCTAATGATTCCCATCATAAGAGAAATTTCGATGGTTTTTCCAGTTTGAGTTATAAGTGTTCCCAAAACCTTGGTGTACCCCTCTGTTGGCATTGCCAACAAAGTTCACAGCCTTCGGATTTTCTTAGCAAAATTTTGCAGTGTGATCTCTTCTTCCACACATATTGCACCAATTACTCTGCTAATATTGGACCATATTCACTGCAGTTGATTGTTGTCCCAAAGACAAGTTGTTAAAATGAGTTTTTAGCATATTCTGTATTATTGTTGACACTTGGGCTTGCAAGGTAGTCATGACATCTACCTCCAACATGCCTGCCTATTGTTGAACTACTGGTCTACTAGATCCCCTATTCCACTCTGGATTTCCTTGTGCAATGCGGTTCAAGAGGGCATAAAACTCATCGTAAGTCTTTTCTAGAGCATGTCCACTCGTAGCAGAATCAAGAAGAATCTTGGTGTTGGGTTCCAAACCCTCAATGAAGGTATGGACCAATACCTCATTAGCCTGACAATGATGGCGACAATCTATACGCAGAGTTTTAAACTTTCCCAGGCTTGGTACAAATTTTCTCCCAACCTCTGTTTAAAACTCAAAATCTCACTCCTAAGCTTGGTTGTCTTCCCAAACGAAAAGGATCTTGTCAAGAACATTTGAGCCAGCTCATCCCATGTAGTGATTGAGTTGGGTGGCTCAATTTGTAGCCACCTTCTTGCTTCCCCAAATAGTGAAAAGGCAAACAAGGTCATCCGTACATAATCTCAATTCACTCCCGTGAGGATAAAAGTATCAGGAATCTATTAGAAGTTCGGGAGATGAACCTGAGGGTCCTCTTGTAGAAACCCAGTAAACTACCTAGTGGAGTGTAACAATTGAACCATGTTCTGTTTGAGCTCCCAATGACCACCGAGCTCTAGTTTCTAGAAATAGCTTGTCACGTTGGTAGTGTGTGGGATTACCACATCCTGGACTGGCCTAGATACGGCTGCTGGCGTAAGATTCAATGCTGTGTCGCTTCTTGAACAGGTTTGACCTCTTCTTTGTTATCCTCTAAGTTTTCATATTCAAAGAGTTCAATCAATGGTATGGGGTACAAGACACTTGCCCTTCATTGATATTGTCAAAAGCATGAGTCTGGTTCCTCTAGTATAGCCCATTGAATACTTGCGACCAAAACACAACTAAGATCAAGTTTAGTGAACACAACAAAACAAAACAACTCATAAAATTAACTACTTCTAAACCTAAGTCTCCGACAACGGTGCCAAAAACTTATTGCTCCCCAGCGCACGCAGGTGTACGTGGTCTTAATAAGTAATATAGTTGTCCTTATTAGGAGCTGGGATGTCGAACCCAAGGGATACAAATCAGATTGCACTTACTAATCCAAATTGTTATGTAAGTGTGTTCTTGTTGAAATGTGATAAAAGGGTTGAATTAAAAAATAAAATAACTAATTAAACTATTACGATCAACAAATTTTTAGTGAATTATCAGATTAAGTATGATTCCAAGATGTAACCTTTGTGACGCAGTTCTAGACTCAAGCTTGCACTTATGTCT
The DNA here is from genome assembly GCA_038996855.1 of Solanum aculeatissimum. Classification (NCBI taxonomy): domain Eukaryota; kingdom Viridiplantae; phylum Streptophyta; class Magnoliopsida; order Solanales; family Solanaceae; genus Solanum; species Solanum aculeatissimum. The sequence continues at coordinate 6,659 of JBCEWC010011623.1, read as the reverse complement.
AGGTTTCTTTATTACTAATTCAGAGGGTTAAAAATACCTAAACAACGTTGCACGTCTCTGTCGGCCTACCCTTATTGAATGCCTAACTACATCGTTGAACAATAAAATGCTTATATTATCTTCCTATATTTGAACCAAACTAGGTCTAAGGGTAGTTGTCACGGGTCTCCCTTACACAACCTACTTCCTAGTTGAACAAGCTCCCTATATTATTGTGTATCATTCACTCCAACAACTATCAAATAGGGAATGAACAACTAATTTTACCTTCTAGTTGGTCAGGCTATGAAGTACAGATAAAAGCAATATTAGAATAATCTAGCGAAAACCCTTTAATAATATGCAAACATCAAGAACTAGAACATTGTCTATGGCTACAACCCCAGAATATGAAAAGATTAGCCACACATAGCTGTCTCAAACACAAATAATAAGCTAATCAACATTAACAATGAACAATTCATATGGAAAGATTAGCCACACATAACTGTCTCAAACACAAATAATAAGCCAATCAACATTAACAATGAACAATTCAAAGTAAAAACTAACCAAAGTAACCCTAGAATGGAGTTCTTAGTCGTCAATGCTTTTTTCGTACAAAAACTTATACCCAAGACTAAAATTCTAAACTCAATATAGCTTAAAATTCTCCTATCTAGATTTTTACCTTGCATCTTCAAAGTATGCGACGCGGACTACGCTATTTTGAGTGGCTTTTCGCACTTAATGTAGACTAGACCAATTTCCCTGTTTCTTGTGCAAATCCGCGATGTGGACTTCACTCGCTTTCCTACTTCACGCCTTTTTCTCCAAGATTTTAGCTTGCACAACTTTTTCCCCAGGTTCGCGATGCATTCTTGAGCATTTTTGCTAAGTTGACTGAGTTCTTCATTTAGTTCTGCAGTTGTATTTTCCCTCAAACTTTGGGTGTGACTCCAGATATGCACATTCTATCCAAAAACCGTCAAAAACACAACCAACAGACGCACTTGACCCAGGATTAGAAAAATACACTAAAATCCATAGAAAACACATAAACTCTACGAATTTATCCTCTGACTAAACTCTTTATATGGGTAATTTTGGCTAGTTTGGCATATAAATACACCTAAGATCAATTGCCTTATGATAACTTCCCCTTTTTGGTAGATTACAAAATAAGAGTCTCACAGAAACATCACTCTTTCCGAATAATAGAATGTAGAAGCCTTACAGAACCCCACCCTTTTTGAATAATAAGTGGCATGTACCTTATGGGATCTCCCCCTTTTCGATTATTCATGTCACAAGTAATTCACAACCTATGGTGGCAACATACTTATAGGACAATGGCTACCTACCAAGGTCCACTCAATGCTAGGTCACAATCCCAAGGAAAATTCAAATCATGCTTATAGCCATAATATGTGAAGCATCATAATGTCATAATATTTTCATAGAGTAACTCATCAAAACCAAAGCTTCATAATATCAACAAAAGGTCTTCACATTATTCTTAACATTCATAGCATTTTCATGAGTTCATAGCATGCTTTAATACCCCTTCAATATTTTCAATATTCTAAATTCACATGTCTTACAATGAGACTTTCATCAACATAGAAGCTTGTTACGTGACTTGATGAAAATATGGTGGGTATATGCACATAGGCCTAACACCATGAATTTCAATAGTATAAGACATTAGAATAGTTAAATCAATTTGTTTTAAAGTCATTCAAATCTACCCATCAATATTGTAATAAATCCCAATTTTGGGTATCATGAAATCCAACCCGAATTTACAAGTTCTTCCATAGCTTTTCATGGCATTATAGAGTACATAGCTTTTACATCATAGAATCCATCATATTATCAACCCCAATGAGTGCTCATGCACAAGCACATCAATACTTAGAGAATTCAAACATAAATCATGTTCATAAGGCATAATAAGAGTTACCCATAAGGTATTAAATCTTAAAATCATGAAATTTGAGAATAAGAGAGGGATTGTCTTCATGGGGGAAAGAATCACCATGAATGAAACCCAAATACCTTTGACTTGGAAACTTCTTGAATAAAACTTGAGGAGGACTTTAGGGATTTACTTGAGTTCTTGTAATCCAAAGTGAGTCTAGAAAAATCTTGAATTTAGATGAGGGAATTATGAGGAAATTTGGAGGATTTTGGGAGAGTTTAGAGTATTCTAGGGCTTGAAAATAGCTGAAAATGTGAGTCTCCCATATGTATAGGTATTGGGTTATAAGCCAAATACCCTGAAATTTTGGAACATTTTGAACTAGGGCGCGACAGGATCTCGACGCGGACTTGTCGCGGAGTAGTTCATTTTTGCTCAAAATTCAATCTTTCTTCCTTGCTTTGGCCCAGGAATGATTGCATGCCATTTTTACACTAGTGGACGACAGGTCCACGACATGGACTTATCGCGCACCTTTCTGGTTAAGCCTAAATCACCCAAAAAATTATTTTTCATTACAGGTCATCCAAAAATTGAAGACCGCTCCTTTCCTACATAAGTTTTCCCGCTAAAACTGAAAATAAAGTCGAATTTGTGAAATCATGCATTGATTTTGAAATATTCAAGAAATATGCTATAGGGCACTTTTTCGAGACGCATGAGAGGTGTTACAATATCTAGGGCTAAAACTTAAGACTTGACATCACAAATAGGACTTAATTTGTTACCTTAGGTTGAATAGAGTGTAAAAGGTACAAATATCATTTCTTCATGTATGCTTCGTCTTCCCAAGTGGCACTTTCAACTTGTTTATTCCTCCAAACGACTTTAAGGAAAGCCATGTCTTTGTTTCTTAACCTCTTCACATGCCTATCTAATATTTCTATCGGAACTCACTTATAAGTCAAGTTATCTTCCACAACATCCAAAGGCACTATAGAACTTGGGTCACCTACACACTTCCTCAACATGGATACATGAACGACTGAATGAACCATACTCATCTCCATAGGCAACTCCAATTCATAGGCGACCTTGCCAACCCTCCTCAAAATCCTGTAAGGCCGTACAAATCATGGACTCAACTTTCCCTTCTTACCAAACCGAACCACACCCTTTGTGGGTTAGACCTTCAAATAAACCCAATTATCAACATTAAACTCAAGAACTCTCCTTCTCACATCAGAGTAGGACTTTTGAAAATTTTGAGCCATCTTCAATCATTCTCTAATCAACGTCACATTCTCCAAAGCTTCAATAACCAAATCTGAACCCAAAAAAGCAATTTCCCCCACAACAAACCACCCAACCAGAGATCTACAATGTATACCTTAAAAAGCTTCAAAGGGAGCCATTCCAATGCTAGAGTGATAGCTATTGTTGTAAGCAAATTCGATAAGAAAAACATGCTTATCCCAACTACCCTTAACATCCGAAACACAAGCCCTAAGCATATCCTCAAGAGTTTGAATGGTCCTCTCAGCTTGAACATCTGTTTGAGGATGAAAGGTCGTCCTAAGCTTAACCTTTGTACCAAGACTCTTTTGGAAGGATCTCCAAAAATTGAAAGTGAATTCAACACCACGATCCGAAAATAATAGGCAATGGTACACCATGCAATCTAACCAACTCATGAATGTATAGCTTTGCATAATCTTTAGCACAATAAGTTGTTTTAACTAATAGGAAGTTAGTCGATTTTGTCATTTTATCAACAATAACCAAAATAGAATCAAAGTGATTTCTAGTCTTTGGAAATCCAATCACGAAATCCATGTTGATCTCTTCCCACTTCCAAGTAGGAATCTCTATGTCTTGGGCTAGGCCACTCGGTCTTTGGTGTTTGGATTTTACTTGTTGGCAAATATGGCAACCAACTGCAAACTTGGCAATGTCTCTTTTTATACTACCCCACTAATACACTTCCCTTAAGTCTCTATACATTTTTGTAGATCTGGGATCAATAGAGTAGGATGAGTTATGTGCCTCCTTCAAAATCATATCCCTAAATTTATCATCATTAGGCACACATATTCAAAGTACCCATATCTAGTACGAAAAATCATTTTAGGAATATCACACTCCCTCACCCTTAATTGGTGGTACTCGGACCGGAGATCAATCATAGAAAAATAACTAGCCCCTTGTAGTTGGTCAAATTGATCATCTATTCTTGGCAAGGGATACTTGTTCTTTATGGTGACCTTATTGAATTGTTGGTAATTGATGCACATTCTAAGGGAGCCATCCTTTTTCCTCACAAACAACACTGGTGCACCCTAAGGTGACTTGCTAGGCCTTATGAAACGTTTCTTTAATAAATCTTTCAATTGGTCCTTCAACTCCTTTTAATCCACTGAGGCCAACAGTAAGGCGGAATAGAAATGGGTAGTGTATCAGGGAGGAGGTCTATACAAATATATATGTTTCCCTTTCGAGAGAGACACTAGGAAGCTCATCGAGAACGACATCAAGAAACTCATTAACCAATGAAACTGACTCAACAAGAGGGACTTTAGACTAACATCCCTAATCCTTACAAGAGGGTAAATGCAACCCCTAGAAATCAATTTTTGGGCCTTAAGACGAGAAATGAACCTACCTTTAACCACTGAGTTATGACCTTTCCACTCAAAGACGGGCTCATTAGGAAATTAAAACTTAACCTATGGGTTCTACAATCAATGAAAGCATGATATGCATGTTACCAATCCATCCCTAGAATGATATCAAAATCTACCATGCAAAGATCAACAAAATCAAAAGACATGACTCTATGCAATATGGACATAGGGCAATCCCTATAGACTCTTCTAGCAATAATGGATTCACCAATAAGGGTAGATACCTTAAAGGGTTCACGCAACAATTCGAGACACATATAAAATTTATTAGCAACAAATGGAGTAACGAAAGAAAGAATGGCACCCGGATCCAATAAAGCATACACATCAAAATAAAAAACCTTTAACATACCGAAAACAACATCGAACACTTCATCCACTCCTTGTCTCCCTTGAAGAGCATAAAATCGATTGTGACGTGGAGTAACCCCTTGTTGGCCACCTTGTGATCTTTGATCAAAAAGAGCACCTTGCCCCTGCGGTCGACCATCTTTACCCTTAAGCAGACAATTCACAACTTTGTGGCCCATTTTGCCACACCTGAAGCAAGCACCCACATCTCTATAGCACCTACCACCATGGTTATTACCACACCTCTCACATATAGGAACAATTTGACCACTATTACTACCATGGGCCTTAGCATTAGGCACCGTATCATTAGCAAAACTTTGATTTTGATACTTGGGGGACTCTTGGCCTTGGAATTTATTGCCTTGTTGTAAACGACCACCCTTAGCACCTTGAAAACCCCTATCATACCAATCCCTTTTAGACTCTCTACTCCTTCTTTTTCTAAGATTCTCTCCTTCAAGTTATTTAGCATATGTCATGAGCCGACACAAGTCTATATCACCTACAAGCATGGCGGTGCGACATTCTTCATTCGCCAAATCAGATACCCTTGACACAAATTTGTTCATCTTTCCTTAAAGTCGGCAACCAAAATAGGAGTACATTTTGAGAGTTTGTTGAACTTAAGGGAATACTCTCTCACACTCATGGAGCCGGGGGTAAGGAGGTTCGGTAGTCGGTTGGGGTAGGTAGGTTCGGTAGGGGGTAGGTAGGTTCGGTAGTCGGTAGTTCGGCGGCGGATAAATTCGTATATTTTTATTTTAGTCATTTTGATAAATACCAATCAGTATCTATATTTCTTATTTCATAATTTTCATAGGTAATGCACCCTATATTTTTGTATTTCTTATTTTCTATTTCTTCTAATTCTTTAAACTATTCCTGGTTAAATTTGTTCATTGTTTCTTCTTCATAGTCTAATATGTTTTGCCATATATTTCTTCTTAAGTCTTCTATAGATAGTTCTCTAAGTAGATAGAAGATTGATATCTTATAATTATCTAAAATAACTCCTAATATGTAAGTTATCATGGTTTGAATATTTTGGCATAGTATTTTTTAGCTTGGGTTTTTAATATTATTATTTCTTTTATATTATTTTGTAAATATTCTACATTTTGAGTTTCTAAATAAGAGTGTAAATTGTTTTACAATAATTGTTCAAGTAACATTATGTTATTTATTGTTTTTAGCCAATATGTTAAATATTCTTGATTTATCATTGTTCTGAATATAGTTCTAGTTCTAAATAATAATCTAATTTATTTAAATCATTTATGCTTTCTAGTGTTAATTCTGTAAATTCTTGATTTATAAATTCTTCTATTTCTTTTTTTACCATTATATCATAAATTTCTTTCCTAACATCAACATTTATGTTTCTTAATATATATAGTATAATCATTTTATATCTGATGTTATCGTCTAACAGATAGGTGCTAACCATTTTCATATGTTATGTTTTTTATTAATATTCCTTATAACCTCTATGTTTATTATGATAGTTATCATTTTATAACAAAGGTATTATGAACTGTTTTTCCGGACACTACTATAGTGTTCTGTTTCGATCATTTTCCCTAACAGCCTCAACATTTCAGGTACTTCCCTATCACGGCTTCTCTGCCTTTCTGGTTTCCTTATTCTGGATGGCATAGTCCGGGCATAACTACTCTTAGCATACTATCCTATAGCAAACTTACTCAAACAGTTCATCA